>LD342617.1:250541-274381 GCA_001465055.1 Ptychodera flava | reverse complement strand
TGTGAGTAAAAGGGCTGCTACATACTTGTGAACATGGCTGCTACACACATTCACACATAGCCGTTACAGAGGTGTGAGAAAAAGGACTGCTAAAGGGGTGTGCAGAGGAGTGTGAGAAAAAGGCTGCTACAGGGGTGTGCACAGGCTGCTACAGGGGTGTGAGAAAAACGGCTGCTCCAGGGGTGTGAGAAAAAGGACTGCTACAGAGGTGTGTGCATAGCTGCTACAGGATTGTGCGCATAGCTGCTACAGGGGTGTGAGAAATATAGCTGTAACTGATGTGTTGCTGAAATGTGTGTGACAGGATTGTCGCTCACACACCTTCAGCAGCCCTGTTTTTTCAACTGTGTAGCATAGCTGTGCACAGGTGTGGTACATGGCTGTGAAATACACCGCTGCCATTATGCTGACACCCCTGTAACAGTGACAATTTTTCTAGGCTGGTACAGGATGTGTTGCTCCATAGGGCTGGTACAGCTATGCCCACAACCATGTAGCAGCCTGTGACTGTTACAGGGGTGTGGGAGGTCTCCTGTGTAGGATGTTGGCACAGCCCTACAGCAGGGATGTGCTTCTCAAAGCTGTGCTCTAGAATGCAGGGGGTGCGCCAGTGCTCAAATTTATGAACAAAGTATCAAACCTAATCGAGGAATTACATTCACATTCAAAATTGTCGTCAGTGATTGGACAGAACAAACAAAGACAAAATAAATTCTCAAGGCCTGTGTATAACATAATATTATATAGGGCTCAGCCCTTGGTGTCGCGCCAGGGGTTAAGATTGGCAATGTTATTTGTATTGATTCATGATAAAATGTAATTAATTGTTACTTCATAAACGTTTATATGACAACTATGCCCAGTTTCCCTCTGATGAAAGCAGTTCACGTAAGTACACGACGTCAAACCCTGCAGCAGAGCAGGTATAGATTTGCTGTAACGTGTAAAAATTTTGGACAAAAATTGGCAATTTTTACAATATGATAACAGTCTATTGCGTTAAACAAGGGACGTATTATGCAATCATTATCATTGCAATGGTAACCGCACTGCCCACCTTCCACTTGCAAGCTGAAAACACGGTCCCTCGTGCTGAAAACTACAGCGTTCCGTCTAAAAACTGGCAATTTTTGAATCTAATTATTGACACAGGGGGCGCTTTTCTAAAATTAAATCCCAGCATTCTTTGCGTATGCCCCCGTTCATATGCACGACAGTTTTCTCCCTTTATCTAGATAAACGATATTTTGTATCGGCGACAAGGTGCATAATAACATTTACTGGCTAATAAAAGAGGTATATTTTATAAATGGCATGTTATATAATAGTAATTTGTTTCGTATTTGTTTATTTACGAGTACTCAAAAAAAAACATGGCGGCGCCCATGAAAGAAGGGTACACTTCCGGTTACTCGCATAGTATATTATGAATAAGCGCATGCGTAGTCAGTAAGCCGCTGGCGCGACTATTAAGTGCAGTAGACAATGGAATTTAAAAAATATGCTTTTAACCATTTCAGACACTGAGGACAACTTACACAACCCTGCTTGGTGACTTGAAGAAGATTGAGGAGCTTGGGAAGAATGCCATGGGTGGTACAGCACCACAGTTTGAAGAGCTGCTAGCTCATCTGTGTGGACAGCTCTGTCAGTACATCAAAGCCAGACAAGACATCATGGACTTGTATCCTTATGCCGTTATTGAACACCCTTCCATCCCTATTTCTTGGGAATGGATCTTGCTAGACCAATAGGCCAAACCCGGAATTCGAATCGACCACGGTACAAACAAAGCCATGTGCGCAAACGCGCACAGACATACGTGTATTTCCGTACGTGTTCAGTACACATGTGGGTTTGTTTGTACCGGCATCACGTGATTATTTGGGCGTACTGAGTATGTAGAACGGCGTACGCATCGCGTCTTTTTTATTCCGGAGTAGAACCATTGAATGAACATATGTTGGATCATATCAAAGGCCTGACATACATACACACACACACACACACACACACACACACACACACACACACACACACACACACACACACACACACACACACACACACACATATATATATATATATATATATATATATATATATATATATATATATTTATTATACATCTACCATCGAGAACAATATAATTTAGCGTGCGCTAAAAAGCCGTACGGAACGCGCGCCCGTTCCGTAACACGTACGGTTTCAAGGCGCCCCATTCCCTGTGGCTGTATCTGCACGTTCACTGTAGAACGGTTCCAAGGGACCCCTTGGATGAGTGCCAGAACAAGTCTTGCGCGCTCTGTACGTACGTGCACACACTCCAAAACTTGCAGAAGCGTGTCCGAGGTAGCGTTCCACACTGGCGCGATAAAATCAGAAGAAAAATTGTTGACATTGCACGAAAACGTTCACTACTCCGACATTTTGATGCCCCGATCAGGAATGTAAGATGTGTAATAATAAGGTTATTACGAAAATAGCGCAAAGGATGCACTCGGACATTGGCGCCGCGCATCGCCCTCCGCTTCGCATCGGGCGATACACAGCGCCAATGTCCTCGTGCATCCTTTGCCGTATTTTCGTAATAACCTCATATTACTAGATTCAAGGGACAAAGTCGCTCTATTTTGAGCTTTGTTCATGAATTTTGTTTTGATGTGGAAAGTAGTTTGTGTTGTTTGACTTCTTGAAACATTGAAATACTGGTCAACTGTGCACAATTTAAAAACTCTTCTTCCTACAAGACAAGATTAAACATTCAGTAGTAAAAATCAAGTTCCATGCACAACCGTCACCATGCATATGGTTAAACATACACTGTGACAAAAGTTGAACCTCATGCAAGCTTTTGTAATGACATCTTAATTAGCAGTGCCTTTCATATAGATAAGAATAGCAGGTTTTTTGCATTCCAATATTTGGCAATTTTTTTATTTCGTGCAGTCTGCATGCTTTGGGGTTTTTCCAAAATAAATACACTTTTTTATCAGCTGACCTTCATGTTTTATCAAAACAAGTATCACCAAAAATTTATTTTCAGCAATATTTGGTCTGCAGACTTTTTTCAGTTTTGAACGACCCACTCCACAGTTGTGATATTCATTTGTGACTCCAGTCAGAGATTTTTGAAGGAGATTTATATTTTGCCTTAACAAAACATCAGCTATGAACAATTGTCCAGCCTTGGTAGTCACCGAACAGATATCAACTATTGTGATGTGGTGAACATCATGACAGAACACAGTCAGAAGTAAGGACCGTATAGATTCACTTTCTTAGCATGTCAAATTTCTTTCCGTATTCTTGTAAAGGATTTCCAGATAGACTTTGTATCTTCCGTTCCGTTTATTGAAGTTCCTCATGATCAACAGTAGATATTTTTTTGTGCATACACATCGATGAGCTTTGAAGGTCCACTTATATCGTATCATCTCACATCTCACACAAAATAACAAAATACTAATGATACACTGATTCTATACAGTATTCTGTTCAGTGACATGGAAAACAGTCTGATGCTAAACACGATAAATAACGATGGCTATCAAGAAGGCAAACTCATAGTGCAAGGTTTATGACAGCTATGTTTGCAGATACATTGTTACTCAACAATGTCAATTGAACTAATTGGCCACATTAGCTGTAACTGGTGGGAAGGTGCTGTTTTACGAACTTTGGCTTTAGATCAACTGGTAGGAGGTCAAAAGGGCCCGGAGCAGACCTAAATTGTTCAGTTACAAATTTTATGTCAACTCTAAACCCACCTCCCTGACCTGACAGACATTAATCTGCCCCAGTATTTATTCATTTATTTATTTATTTTGTTGTCTTCAGACACAGCAAGAGTTTTCACCATCCAATCCTGAGCCCCCTGAAGACGTCAATCAATCAGGAATTTGATTGTCTACAGCTGCTCTTACAGGCAGAGATGGAGATGTCACAGTGGAAATTTCTGCCAGCTCTATTCAAGTTACATGATGTCACAACCAAGCTGGACACATGGGGTATATCTCAGCTCATTAAAGAGGTAATATATATTATTGCTTGAATACACGGGTTTATGTGCCGAGAGCAGGTGACAATTTGCCCGACGCAAGGAGGGCAAATTGTCTCCTGCTGCAAGGGCACATAAACCCATGTATTCAGGCAATAATATTTTTATTACATGCCTCTTCACAGTTCATGCTATATGACATTTAGTTACATGCAGGGGATTCTCAAACAATTTTACCATTATCGATCAGCATCAAACAGATTTTAACGAAAGTCAAAATAGCAGGGCACGCATGGATATGCATGGATATGTCTACCTTAATGTCGAAGGGTTTCACAGGACAACTACATGTAGCTGTGGAAACCGGTTCGTACATCGTTCACACAGCCCACTGACTCCCCAGATGTTTCTATTTAAGGTAGAACGCGCCTCAGGGACAGAAATTCCGGCCTTCAAATTTTATCAATTTTCTTCTGACCTACCACTTGTTGGGGCTCATTTTGAAGCTCTTGGTAAAAGAAAAGTTTTCACCGTCTTAGTTTTTCGAAAATCGAAAATTTTATTTTTTCCCATAGAGTTAACACAGGGATGGCGGCCATTTTGAATTTCAAATACCGAGCAATCGCAAGTTATTTGTCTCTGTAGTACCAAAGTTTGCACGGTGACCCCTGATTTTTATTCTTGCTTTGGTAAGAGAATGATTGAAAGTTTCACTGAGAAAAGTTTGAACAAAAGTTTAAGTCTTTCACTTACGAGGTCCATATTACCTTAAATCAATGCACTAATTTGCACTCACATCAAGGCATGTAATAAATTTATGTGTCTATCCCTGTCAAAGGATAGGGAACAATTTGTATCTGATATTGCTGAAGAAATTATCACAATTATCTGAGCTGTTTTCAGAGCTCAGACATTTTAAAGTTTACTGGAATTTGCCAAAATTTCACCTGAAATTTTAAAAATTATCAGTGATTTCCTGTCATACAAACATTTCTTTAAAAAACAGACCTTACCTACATTGTATATGAATTGTACAGTCACACTAACAGATCAGAATAAAGGTATGAGATCAAGGGCATGTTAAGAAAGTACAAGGCTGCGCTGACACATAAACTACAATTGATTTATAATGTATTTGGGCCATGCTGTGAAAGTTTTGTCCTGATGAATGCAAGGCTTAGCCCATCTAGAAGTCACTGATAAATGTTGCAATTTCAAGTAGATTCTAAAACATTCAAGCAGTCTGGCAAATTGCAGTAATTTCTCTACTAACTGGTTTAAAATCAATACTGGTTGTGATTTTAAGCCAACCACTGAGTTGGTATCATAACTTGGACACTGCCATGATAATGGTGTTTGACACGTCTCTCAAATGACCAAAATTTTGATTCATAGACAAAGAAGAAACATTCAAGTTCATCAAAGACTGCAGCAGTACCTCCTATCTATCAGTGGTTGGTGAAATACAAGAATGCACTCATGTCAAAGGTAAGGCTACAGAAATACATGTACAGTAGCTTGGTTATTTGGATGGAGCGCCCTCTATAGCCATTGATTTGCTAGCTAAATTTGTCATGTGATACTTCTTGGCCAATCAGCATCATGCATTGCTCTGGCACTCTGATTAAAATGGTGAAACTGCCATCGTTATCATTGCACCAATATAAGGTTTCCTTTCCGTTATTCTCAGATATTTATTCAAGATTTTATGTGTGTTGTATATGATTTCTTCATTCCAGTTTAGTCTGTACTTCCATGAAGTTCTCAGCAAGCAGGCTCCACCTGGCGATGTGAAGAGCCTCATGTCCAAATTGCCAGTAGACTACTATGCAAAGTAAGTGGTTGAAATTCTCTTGTAACACAGTGACAATACTTGTACAAACTCAACTACCAACATCAGTATTTAAGGTACAACGGAAGACTCAATCAATGAAATTTGACTCAGACTTTTGTGTCTTTTGTATTGTTTTGTTTTAGCAGTTAAAAAGCCATAGATGTAAGATTTTTTTTTTCGCTGCACTTTTAGTGAGCATCATGCACTATCTGTGATCATATAATACCAGTATATTGATGGCGCAACAACAGAGATCTGATAGGTCAAGACGTGAAAATAACCATGCTATATTCATGATTGGAACACAGGCAAGCTTTCAGCCAGAGAAAAATTCCCCTTTTGTCATTTCATGCCTGAATTTCACTATACTGTTACAATATCATAGCAATAAACCACGGAAGCAATTGGCATGCCACTTTCTATTGACCAGGTCACTCCAATTATGCACTCGCTATCACTCATGCATATATGTCTTGAACTGAAAAATCTTGAGGTGTATCATCGCTGGGTGTGGTTTATTGCACAAATATTTACCATTGATAAGGATTCATTATCATCTAATTTGCATATCAACACATATAACACACATATAGTACATATCAACACAGTGCATAAATGGACACTATTACAGCTTGCTTCAAACATTTGATGCCCTGAACATTTTGCTGCAACATAGCAACAGATACACCACAGAGAGATAACTATAGAAGCAACACTGATATGTCAACTTCTTTTTTTTTTCTTCCAAAACACTAGATTTATTGCTTTCCACAAGAAGACAGATGCACTGAATATCTCCTTAGTCTTTGATTTGCAAGGCTGTGAAGATACCTACAAAGGACATGGATACCACCACCCAGAGTTCCTCTTTGACCGGCCCACTGGGTTAGACAGTTACCCTGCCATCGTCAGCTATCCAAATGTAAGTACCCCTGCCATCGTCAGCTATCCCCATGTAAGTACAGGTGTTTGGGTTGGCTGGTGGACCATGGAAAATTGAAACATGCACATGCGGAACAAAACTCATCCTGTTTCACCTCAAACTCATTCCTTCTAAATGGATGTTCAACAGTGTAAAAATCAGACAACAAAGCTGTCACTAGAACTTCTTTCAAACATGGTAAATCGTTGAAATAGGTTGTTTGAAGTTTAAACCTATATATAGTTTTTGAACTTCCAAACATTTCAAGAGAAAATCTGAATAATGATTGGGAGTCAAGTATATACACAGTTTCCATGACATACATTGTAACCATGGTATTTATTTAGTACCATTATACACAATAATCAAAATAAAACTTAACCCTCTAAATGTGGTGACTTTCATTTTTCGTTGGCTTCTTTCACTTAAGCACAACCACTAGGTGGTGTTGGGTTGTGTATTTATAATGCAATCTATTTTAGTTTTGTCCATGAGTAAAATGCCTTTAACAATTTTGTCAAAATTTTTGAAATGATTTAGAGATTGGTTAGTTGGCGTGAACAACCCTATATTTTTGCCAATCATCATTATCGTCCTCATGGTTACAGTATTACATCTGTACGCATGTTTTATGTCACGATGCTTGCCAAGGTCAATACGCTCCAAGAAAAGTCCTTTAACTTTAAAGCTTCCTGGAAGTTCAGGATCAGAGAAAAGTTCCTCAAAATGAAATTGAGTCATGGAAAGTTATGGAAAATTGATGAGCCACCCACAGTGGTTTTTTAAAAAAATCATGACATAATAGTCATTATATCATAAATATTGTATATAAAATGATATATAAAATTATATACATGTATTGTAAAACTTATACCTGGACAGTGGTTTTTTTTGGACCTCAAAAAGTCCTTGAAAGTTGTTGAAACGTCCTTGCAAGTTCTTGAATTTTAAGCTACTTTGAGTGTATGGACCCTGAGATAAGTACAGTGGCTGGATGTGTACATTTGCAGGTAAATGTATGTATTTGTTTGTATACACTTTGCTCATGTACGTATTTTGGATCATATACATGTTGGCTTTTGAAGTGATAGTTGGTGTTCAAGCTAGCCTTCAACCCAAAAGACTTAAACTTTTGCCCAAACCTTTCTCAACATAACTTTAAACCATTCTCTTTCAAAATCAAGAAGAAAAATCAGTGGTCACTGACCTTGCTACCGTAGAAAATACTTGCCTTAAATTTGCAGATATTTGATATTCGAAATGGCCATGATGCATGTGGTAACTCTATGGGGAAAATTAAATTAATTTTGCGATTTTCACAAAAATAGGCCAGTGAAAACTTAAGTCAGTCAAAATGCTTGAAAATGAGCCCCCAGAAGTGAAAAGCCAACAGTATTGTCAAAGTTTGAGTCAAAATATCTGTCCTAGCGGCACATTCTATCTTAAGATGAACAATGATGGCATTAATCTTTTGTGCTTTGGAATTCCAGATGCACAAAAGCAAGCATACACTGACAATATTTTACCTTGTCAGACTCAGAGTTCTCAAGTGATCACAATGTGACTAGATTAGTTAGTCATTTCTTTGCATTTCACCATATGTTGCAGGAGAGACCAGCCAACCATTGGCCAAATGTAGTGATGTTGATGACCAGTCGAATGACAGAACTCAGCTCACATGACAGAGTTCTCTATTTTTATGACAAGGTATGTTCATTCAAGTTTGTGAGTTTGTGAACTGTTAAAGCAAAAATAAATTTCAGAACAGTGATGCTTTGAACCTGATTTGTAGGTCGTCAGTAGGGAAGGGGTGATGTAGATTAATGATATGTAACATACAAATACTGACATCGCAATGCATTGACAAAGGTTGCATGGAGATGCTACAGTGTGTTTTAAATCAGTGCAGCAACTGTGTGTGTGAGAAACAATTTTAGATTCACCGAACATCTAATCTAACTTTCAGCTATAATTGTTACTAAAAACAGCTACATTGTAGATCAAGCGTAATCAACTATTAGGCTGTTGGTCTAGGCAGAGTTGCCCCATACTGATTTACTGTCACTAATCAATGAGTCAGTGACTTTGAAATGTGTGGTAACACGCAAGCTAATCATTTATATAACAATGTGTCTGTTTCACATACAGAGTTGTGGCACTGAATTGAAACCCTCTGTAAATCATGCACAGACCCCTTGTCCATGCCTGTAACATGGCCTACATATAATTTGTTCATAACCCTAGATACACTTTTCATCATCAAATCAAATCATTGTTTAACCAGTATAATCTGAGGGCATGTCCAGGAGGGTTTACATTTACCAGCCTCACTGAACCTATGGTAATCTATTGTTTCTTCGTTGTAAATATGCAGTTTCAAAAACTAATTGTGTAATCTAGCGGTCAAAAATCTATAAAACTTGAAACAGTCTGCTGGTGATCCCATGCTTAAAGGTACATCACATGATCTGTGTTCATGAATATGCAACATGATTATCATAACATTTGCATAGTTGAATGATACTCATTAATTCACTGTGCATAACTGAATACGATTAAGTCATACTTCATGCTTTGTTAGGAAAATAGGTATTTCTGTCGTCTCATTTAAGAAGATAATCAAAAAATTTGAATTTCATGCTCATTCAAATTTGTCTGATTTCCTTTATTTGCATTACACTGCATATTAATTTATTTTGTCCACTAATTGTTTTCCAGCAATTTCAGACTACTTATTACATTTCCAAAGTTGATGTCAGGATGACACTTGTGATTATCTATGACACAAAGAAAAACGAAAAAGATTCCTATGTCAACACATTTATGACAGGTAAGTTCATGTATATTGTGCCTTGGGGACAGATATTCAGACTCAAATTTTCACAAGACTTTTCTGGTCCACTGCTGGTGAAGACTCATTTTATATATTTTGCAGTAAATAAATTTCACCATCTTGTTGTTGTGAAAATTGAAACGTGTAATTTTTCTGCCATAGTAGAGTTGACACAGGGATGGCAGTGATTTTGCATTTCAAGTGTTGTTCAGTATTAGGTAATTTGATTTCTTTTTGTCAAATTTTTGATAGTTACCCCTTGAGTATTATCTTCTTGATTTGGAGAGAGAATAATTAAAAAAAAATGCTTGAGAGAAGTTTGTGCAAAGGTTTCAAGTCTTTCAGTTTCAAGGAGCCTACTAACTTAAAAAGGCTGTAAGAAATAGAATCAAATATACAAACAATACTGAAGCAATGTGTATATGGGCTGACACTTCATTGTAAACTGATTTTCAAAATGGGAAATACAGAAAAACTTTCAGCAGCTGTATGTGCAAAGTCTTTCATTTGTAAACTACCCGGTACATAGCTCATCAGGTTTTCAGTGATCTGTTAATTCATTTAAAGTGCTGGTAACTTGTGAGTGTTTATGCACAATGTTATTTCTATCTGTCTTTCTGCAGAGATGAGCTCTCAGTTGCGAAGTAACAAGTTATTTGCAAGTCTGAAACCAGGATCAAGGAGCTGAAGCTGCCCCTTGGCAATAAAGACAAGAGACTTAGCATTTATGGCCGTTGGTGGCGCAAGACACTAGTCTCACTCAATTTTGTTGGATAATGCAAGACCAATGGCATCCAAAACTGTCACTTCATTGACACTATGGAATTCTTTGGCAGAATTTGAGTATTTGAAAGAAAAATAGTATATCAGGGAATTACAGAGACACTGTTTCTGGAAATATGTAAATAAATGACTGGCTATGGAAGAGTTTGTCTTTGTGAATACTGAAAGATGGTAAACTGATTGACAATGGCGACTAGATTTTTGTTGGCAGAAAGCTTAGCTTTTGCCATCCATGGCCATATATTGGCAGTGGGAGTTTGGGTGATGCATCATGGGACTGGATCGTGTTACAATATCGATTGTGTTAAATTTCCTTACAAGGAACTACATGTGCACTGTTGGACCATTTATGGTGTGCAAAATAAGTACTTGCAATCATAATTATTGTTACAATACTGAAGCACTGCGGCAGCACCCAAACTGTGTAATATGCTACACAAGTACAGCAATATCACGATGCTTAGTGGACTGGAGATGCTTGATAACATTGAAGAAAAAATAGTTTTGGAAAGGAAATACAAAAAACACCAAATTAAAATTATTTTAAGTAGTTTTTATTATGAAATGCACACAGTTGGTTATTCACATGACTTTTGTTATTAAAAACTATACATTAGAAGGATGACACCATTCCACAAGCTGTGAAGAAGGTATTGCTACCCTGAAATTGCAAAGAATTCACAAATAAGTTATCTCAGTGTACAGTACACAGGGGAAAAAATGTGTTCAATATCACAGGTATGCCATTAAAAATTAATAAATATCAAAATTTGATCAATTCATTGGTAAACATGGCTTTTGGATATATTTCACATGAAGTCGATTCAAGGTCAAATTTGCTCTCAGCAAGAAACATTGAACAATGCAGACTGTGAAAATGAATAAAAAGTTACACATTGAGACCCAGACTGGAAGATGCATTGCTTGAGGGCGCTATTGGCAGTCATGATAGAAAGTGAGGAAAGGCACATCCTTTGGGATAATTCCGTCATTGCAAATTGGACCATACCTCTAACGAAAAGGAGATTTGTGCGTAGGGCAAAACTGCCTCCACTGTAAAATGTACCGGTAAAGATGCACAGATATCAGCTTTACTTATGAAGTCACATTCAAAGACAGATACGAGGTTAACTCTTCAAAGAACTAAAGATGCAAAACATGTACATATAAATTTACTTTCACATCTCAACACACACACAATGATAGATCCAGAAATTCACGGTCCACATTCCCAATCAGAGCAGGGTAGTCACAGTCTTACGACAACGGACCATCACCAGCCAGGACAGTCATGATTTTGTATGAAGATGATTTTAATACTGTTTGTGTCTACAGCATGTGTCTATGAGTTCACATACAATGATCAGCTGCTGTTTAATAAACTATATGCATTTCTCTCCATTGCAACATCATTTAGCTATGCCATGCCTTGCCATTTACTTTACAGGGACTCTTGTGGTGGAACAGCATACTGTGTACATGTGCCACTGTTTGAAATTACATCATCATTGTTCTGGTTTGTGTGAATGTGTGTGGCAAGTTTTGCTGTAAAACTCATCTTGTCTTCCTCTCTGTTGATATTCCGTCAATCATAGCAAAAGTTGCACAAGTGATCCCCATTGTTGCCATAGTGAAGAGTTGTTGCCAAGTGACAACCATTGTTGCCACAGCAAAGAGTTGTTGCCAAGTGACCACCATTGTTGCCACAGCAAAGAGTTGTTGCCACTCAGAGTCACAAAGACAATCCTAAGATGATTTAAGTTCCAAAAATGACATTGCAAAGGATAACTGATCCCTGCTGACCTGACCTTGTTCTGGAAACAAAATCATGTAGCTAGTCACAGCTTAAGCCATTTCACCATATATTTTGCTTCAACCCTGTCATTTTTATGGCAAAGCTGGTTTTATATTTCAGGAAAGAGTGTGTCAGAATAGTGGCATGAGACTGCTACCTAGGCTGCTGTGGTGCTGTCATTCCTTCACCTTGTCCCTGCTGTTCCATCTCCTGTTGCCTACCACTGAATTCCACTTCATCAGGTTCCTGCTCTTCCATTGAGTGTCCTTCCCCATCTGTAGTTTGTTGCTCAGCTGACATTTTTTGCCGTTTCTGTTGTTTCTTGCTGAAGGTCTGCACGGCTTTCTCTGCGTCTTTCTGCTTAAATGCTTGCAGGTAATGAAGCCTGACCAACCCAGCAGTACCACCACTGAGTAGCCACTGATGACAGCCAAGATTAGGATTCCAACACACCTGGAAAACCACACACATACAGACAGATACACATCAATGTGAGGTGGGGGCATGTCATTGAATCATGTGGGGGAGGGGGGTTCAACAGCCACTTTTCTGTGTAAGACTTACCAAATTGAATATTGCAAACAAATTTGTTGTTTTTGAAACACATACATTGTTTGCTCACAAAAAACATGGAATGTATGTAAAACTATCCTACAACCAAAGTACAAGTAAACATCTCATTGTAATAAACACTACAACCGATAAAAGAAAGACAAATTTTTCATACTTGCACATATTGATTTGCAATAGCTGTGGCAGTCTTTTAGTCTCATTGCTTGAAAAAACAATATAAAATGACGGTGCAATGACTAGTGTAAAATGTAAGTCTCTGTGTGACTCATGTACACTTCTTAACAGTTAACTTCAATCTTTGCCCCCAGGCTGCACATCAGAATTACCACTATATGTGAAAATTCAGATTCTGTTACTTTCAGGTCAGTAGTTGAATATAGCGAGCTTGAAAAATAGAAAAGGTAAGCAAATAGAAAACTGAATGTTATGATTTTTTTACAAAGGCCCACAATGAGAAACAAGCCCATATTTTCATTTGGCCTTACTCTGACCTGATGAACTTGCTGGTCAGACTATCTTCCGGAGGTCAATTTGATTTAATATGTCATCTAACATCATTCACATAATCACTCATTTTGAACTACAACTTGTACTATGTTTAGAGATACACCTTGGACACAGTCATGTGTTTTACTTAAGATTCATCTGTGCTAGAGGAGGATTGAAATCACAATACCTTGTTGATTGATTCCACAGTGAAGTGGTCAGGTTTGGGATAGGTTTTCAAATTATCACCATGGATTCTCTTGAAGGACTCACTGCTGTGGATTTTGGTGAAATTTGCCTGTATTGGGTCAATCAGAGAGCAAAACACTGTCATTGAGATAGATAAAAGTTCATCAGGTGACATGCCAGAGCTTAAATAAATATGACAATGAAGGAAGAACAAACTCTGCCTGCTTCATTTATTTGAATTTGTCATCATCACAACTTTCTACAAGTTATGGGTGAAGCCACAAACAACCACAGCATGGATGTTTACACAAACTGTGACTGTGGTGCTGAGTAATTTATGGCCAAAGGATTCATTATCGTTTGCAAGAGCTATCGCATACATGCTATCATGCCCCCACTATTGACTATGATGCCATCATAGTAAAGAACATATACAAGTACCCACCTAGTTTCCAAATCTATGCTCTGAACTTAAATTACGATATCAATAGGGTTGAACCATTGCAGGGGGAGGGGAGGAAGGGTTGGTGAAAGAGGAAAACTTACCAAGTTAGCATCCTTATAGACAAGACAGTAGTTTTCATGAAAGTCAGCATAGTCACTGGGTAGTTGACGTTCAGTAGATTTGTCTCTTGCTGTCTTCTTAGTAGACCCTTCTGATTTACTCTTGCCTTCAGTGTTTTCCTTCTTGGCATGAGCAGCATGGTTTTTAGCTTTCTCTGCTTTCAAAGTTTCTGTATTCAAATTCCCTTTGGCATTCACTGGTTGATCTTTCAGCTTTGTAGAATTTGTATCCAGATTTTCCCTCTGTTGCTCTTGAATGTCACTTTCCTTCAATAATGATGATGATGATATACAGTTGTCACGACAACAGCTTCCTGAGGTAACCTTGGTGATCCTTAACTCATTGTCCTGAGTCACACAGTGGTTATGCCGCCTTATTGCTCCTGTACTGGATTTTACATTCTCATCACAAGAACTGATTTCTGTGATGATATTCTGAATACTTTCCTCCTCAGATTTCATTTTCTTTCCAAGTTGATTATTGACAGACCTCTCTGCATTGATATCTATACTTTCAACTTTACCTCGTGTGTTACACTTCTTTCTGCTATTCGAATGCACACAGTCTTGCTTGCTCGTCCTGACTGCATTGTCAGTGCTCTGTAAAAGCTCTACACCATCACAAGACACTGAAGATGTAGTTTTCTGGCAGTTTAGAAAATTTGGAACATCAGTTTCACATGGCTTGGTCCTTTGTGTTGTGCAGTTTTCACAGTTTTTTTTCTGTTTGACACAAACTTGGTCAATTTCTGAAGTACTTACTATCCTTATATCATCTTTGTCAGTAGTCCTGTCTGCTGTACATGAACACTGCCCTCTATTTGCCATACTGTATACATCGCTATTAACAGCAATTTCTGAACTTTGTACCTCCTCCCCTTGATGTGTATTGCTAAGTTCTGTTTCCATAGTAACCCTATCTGTTGAAATTTTTGCATTCTTATCATCCATCTCTCCAGGTCCTGAATGTGATTCTGTAATGGAGTGACTCAAATCTTTTATTGATTTCTCTGCCACATCTGTTTCCATGGCAACAGCTTTCAATGAAGTCCTATCACCTGACAGCTCATCTCTATTGTCCTGGGATTTATCTTTCACAGAGTCAACACAAGTCACCTTTGATGTGTCTTTTTCTCTTTCCTCAATTGTCAGGCTGTAAATAGGCTGGTGGGGAAAGATGAAGCAAGTAAGTCACTGTGTGTGTCTGTCTGTCAGTCTGTGTGTCTGTCTGGGTGTGTGTGGATTGGATTGGCAAACTTCATAAAACACATACTGCCGTCTTTGCTACAGCAATGGTTGGTATCTTCCATAAAGGTTTATGAATTGAATTCTCCAAACTAAAAGTGGTGTATGTACACTACATTCATGTTACCAATCAACTTTAGAGACATTTAGTAACAGTCCATAATAACGGTATCAAAACATCAACTGTTAATTGAGAGCTTACATTAGTTTAACAAGCTACCATCAGTACGTCTTCATGAAACTTACATTGACATCCAACGTGCAAATGGTACAGACAGGTTGATGAACATGACAAAGCTGTGCACCTAGTATTTTCTATTGGTACTTTTGTTACAAATGTATTGATGGAAATAAGATCTGTCAAGAATGGTCATCCAGGGTGTTACAATAAACCCTTCCAGTACATCATTCATCAACACATCACACTTTGCTGTGGATACTGTCTCCATGTTGTAAGTAGTTGCTATAGCTATGCCCAGCATCTCTAGTTGTTGCTATGGCAACATCTTAGCTACATGTTTGGTTACGTATGTGTATACTTACAAATCTCCTTCTGAATGGAGCTTTAGTGTGCACACTTTGTTTATGGACATTTGGAAGAACGATTCCGAGAACGTGTCCAAGACTGTCACCAGCTACCAACGTGTTCAGCCATGATGAATAAGATAAACTCTGACAAAAAAATAGAGATGACAAAATCGTACAATTGGTATAGTTTTATCATTACACTTTGCCTTAAGAATTTTCGTAATTTTCTTCTTGGGAAAGCGATTACATGTTCAGGACAGTTATTACAAACTGATTAAAGTAACAGACCATACAGAAATGTTGAATTGAGAACTAACTATCTGAACACTTGCTGAAAATAAGATCTTTGTATTCCCCTTACATACTTTCAATATGAGGTATGTATTAGTCTATCCAAACACCAATTCTAAGAAGGAAATTTGCAAAGCTACAACCAAGAAACCATATGCCATCCATATACAAAGTGAGTAAGAGACAGCTCCGTATTGTGAAATATAAACAATGATTGTAATGTGGGGCTAAAGTATTTCATGTTCATGAGAATATTTCGTACATTTTATTTGCACTGATTAAATATGGTGGTGCTTTTTTCATGAAAAAAATTTCAATCATTTTCTTAAGTTTTCCTGTGCCTAGTTCTCACCCTGAGTTCACATATTTCACATGAGAAAGACTCATTCCTATATGTTTCATTTTTTGTTTGTTAAGCAATACCTCACTACAAAAGTCTAATCTTTGAATTTTTCATTACATGAAATGCTTTCAAGGAATAATTTTGTGTTCTCATTTACCCATATGCATGCATTGACGCTGATCAAGTTGTTGGCTTTCTGTTCAAGGAATCCACTCTCAGCAAAGTGTATACCAACATGGCTGTGACTTCCAGTTCTGTAGAGAATTATCAGAGACATGGTGATCAATATGCTTACTGACATCTTTCCTGATATTTGAAATTGTCAACTTAAAGGTATACTGTCACCTGTTCCAATTTTGCCACAGTTACCATGGAAAGAGAAAATCTAACCAATCACAGATTTTAAGCGGGTGGCTGTTTTTTAAAAACAGCGCCCTCATATGGGCATTTTGAATACCAAGGAATGCCCCTTTGAACATATATGGTCATATTTAGATTACAGGTGACTGTATACCTTTAAGGTAGTATGCGCCTCAAGGACAGATATTCAGACACTTAGACATTGTCAATATTTCAATGGTCTACTGCTTGTATTGGTATATTTTAAAGCTCTTGGGGAAAAATTTTCAACATTTTAGTTTTTTTGAAAATCAAAAATTTTGTTTCCCTATAGGTAATTTGTTTCTCTATTACAAAACTTTGCACAGTGACCCCTGATTTATATTCTTGATTTGATAAGAGAATTGTTGGAAGTTTCATTGAGGAAAGTTTGAGCGAAATTTTCAGTCATTTTCTTTCAAGAGACATACTACCTTAATACTACCTACAAGATTAATCAGACTATTTTTGTCAGAGAAACAAAACTGAACTTGCAGTGTTATACAATGTAGCAGTTACACTCTTAACCCCTTGACTACCTTGAACGCCGGATATATCCGGCGCCATATTGAATTACCATATACCTTTAGAGCCGGAAATATCCGGCACAGTTTAATAGGCGTATTTGCTTCGTTTTTGTCCCTAAAAATCCCGTAATTTCGGCATCGGCACGCAGCGTGACTAAGATTGATGTATTCTGATCTGGCCTGAATGTGATTGCGCCCCCGTACGTCCGAGTATGGCAAAAATCCAGAAGCAAATGTCGTGACCCATGACCTCGACCCTGAAAGGTCAGGCTGATCACAGAAGCGTCGCGCTGATTGTTTACAGTTTTCAGAAGTACGGACAATCGCGAAGATTTTTATGGTTTGTTTTTTTTAATGAAATAAAATGTTTATTTATTGAAAACAAATTATGTAAATGTGTTCTATTAACAGCAATATTCTTTGAATGAAACTGGAGGAAATACAATTTTTTACTAAAAACCCAGTGAAATTTTATAGCAGCCATATTGTCAATATTACTGGTCACATGACTGGTCATCTGATTGGTCATGTCATATGTTGTTCCCTAAAATGTATTTTTAAATATTGTGAATTATTTTTGATAAATCATAGCCATTTTAGATGCATATTTCTGCAAGGAAGACATAAAGCAGGTGTTTACATATAAAATATGTTGATCATGTCAGATGCTGATGTTTGTGGTTCATTTACTGTGCCTTTTGTGAGAAAAATCGTAAACAGGCACATCTATAAATAAAGTAAAGGGTAGTTATTATTACATATGTGTAAAGACAATGCCACGAAAATTGCAACTGTATTCAAATTTGCATCATTTTATAGATTCCATACACGTCCTGATGCTTCAAATATTGATATTCTTCGCCAACTCTGGTCACATGATGAATCATGTGACCAGTCATGTGACCTGAAAATACAAAACTTATGCATAAAAAGTGCAAAATTTCATGCTGATTCAGAAAATATATGGTTTATTGGTACTTTCTTAATTTTTACTCTAAGCAGTGTTGATGCAATGACCACACCCCAGATTTTATCAATATTTACATAAGGGGCCTGGTATATAGGAATACATTGACCTTGGTAGTCAAGGGGTTAATATCTTGCGATGTTAGATCAAGTACACAAGTCATAGGTCACTAGGGTAACAATTACTAAAGATGATGTAAGGGAAGATTACCAGCCTATATAAGTCAATCCCCAACCTAAATTATTCACACCCATCCTGTATATAATGTCTCTGTCATTCGTTGTGCAAATCAGTTGTATCCATAGGTTTGTGTCACTGTAATGAGTATCGCTATGATGTAGCTATGTAACTTACACTGAGTTGTCCTGACCGACACAGCAGCCATTCCAGTTGGACGGCCAGTGACACTGCGTCATCATACCTATCTGAACACAGTTCACTGGGCGCACGGTACTTCTGAGATCCCAGAACTTCAAGTTACGGTCAGTGCTGGAGGTTCCTAGAAATGTCTCAGTGGTCTTGCACCAGGAGATGTCAGAGACACTACTGCTGTGAGCCCTGAAGGAGTGAAATGGATAGTATGTGTCCACAGGTGACAATGGTATGGAAGTCTTCAAGAGCTGTGATGTGGTCAGTAGATCCCATAGTATAACAGTGCCTGAAAGGACAGAACATAGGTAAATACTGGATATATTACATCACTAATTACCTGAAACATGCAGACAATAAAGAACATAACATTCACTGGTTTCTATAGTTACAAGTCAAGAAACATACTGAGTATGTATCTTGACGTGGTACACTTATTGTTTTATATGTGGACCTAACTAATTTTCTCTTTGAAAACCCGAGTTTTCCTTTGAATTTACATAGTATGATACAATTTGCTATGGTTTAACGTCATCACAAATATGCCTCTTCAATTATACATATGCTCTCAAAATTATACCAAGTATATCACATGCCAAGTAATGCATTTCCTATATAATCCAAAGACTTTATTAGGAAAGAATAAAGTATAGTAAGTGGGTGGAAATTGGATAACTTGTTGATGTAATGGGTCAAATATAATACCGGTAGAGCTAATAGTCTAACAGTTGCTACACATTTTAAGTATGAGATTTCAAAAGTTTCATAAACTCACCATTGTGGAACCCTGCTGCAATTTTGCGGCGTTGTTTGTCAGGTGACCAGTCGACACACAGACTCTGACTGTTGGTTGGTAGGTCTGACCTTGGACTTGATTCTAACACTGCGCATGGTTTGACTGTATACACTGTATCAATGAAAAGACGTCAATTAACAAGAGAAAGGAAAACCCTACAGAACACTGAGCTAGCTTTATCTCATGAACTTCATTCATGAAAAAGCATTTTGTGCACGCTCTAGTAATGGGATACCTATTGGAGCAGTCGTGGTCAAACAAAACACATAATTCTGTTGAGAAAAAATTGCCAGAAAATAATTGGCAGCTATGCTGATTTTTGAAAAACATTTCAAATAAAGGTCACCCAAAAAGTGTATTATGGCAATTTGAAAAAAAAAATAGTATGCATGCTATTAATCATCTGAAAGAAAGAATTATCAAAATTTGGAATGTGAAAACAAACAAAAATTTGCAAGATTTATGTCACATCATCAACTGGTGATGCTTGAAGTACATTATAAAGGTATGCATTTATGCAAATTAAATTCATGAATATTGATGAGATATTTAAATATGATGATATTGATTCATTATCAATGGAGAATATTAATGTACCTCAGACTGTGCACTGTATACTTCTCATTGTTTGTACAGTATTGTGTCTTTACCTGAATAATCTGAGCCATCACCGCATATCGATTCTGGGTGAGGAATGGACAGTATTCTCAACCTGCCATCTGAACAAGCCACTACCAGTAGACCTAATCTGGCTGTCTCCCCATTCTCTGACTGCCCTGGATCTTCCCATGCTCCACTGGGGCACCACTTCATGTCCCATATGCTGCCGTATTCATGCGCAATGCCAAGACTGAGGTGAGGTGGCTTAGCTGGCCTGGAGATCACAAGAGTAGGGTAGCATAAATGTCCTTTAGGAAGACTAAACCATTTTGATGATTAATATTCAACAATAATACTGGTTCATAATCAAGCAAAACAGATGTCATTAAGTCTATTTTAAGGGCATGGTTCATCAGTTGTATTTGTCCCAGTGTTTCTGTTTTGTTAAAAAATTGTATTTCACCTCCAAGTGCAGTCATCATATACTTTCTACTTAAAGTCAATAAGGTAGTAGTAAAGGATTTGTCATACTGACAGATCAAACAAAGCAATTTTTTTTTAAGTCCCAGTGATTGTATTGTGAGCATAAAATCTCAAAACATCTCAAACATAATATCAACTTCGTGAAATATATTATCGGAGGTCAACATCACTGCATTTAATCTATTCACCTCTATTCCTCTTGTAAACAGGTCTGCATTCACCATTGATAACCATGGGTTCAGGCTAAACCACTTTGGTGAAAGGGTTAATTTAATGTGTGACACTTACATCCCACACATGCTCCATTGTTAAAGGTATACTGTCATCTGTTCCAATTTTGCCACAGTTACCACGGAAAGAGAAAATCTAATCTATCACAGATTTTAAGCGGCTGGCCGCTATTTAAAAACAGCGCCCTCACATGGGCATTTTGAATGCCAAGGAATGCCCCTTTGACCATATATGGGCATATTTAGATTACAGGTGACTATATACCTTTAACCAACACCATGTACAGAAACAGGTCACAGAAAAAACAGACCCTTTCTGTCCTCTAAAAACAAACTTACGTTTTATTATCCAAGATGCCAAAGTCCCATAGCTGAATCATTCCATTTTCCTGGTAAGTCTTCTCACAGTGGTGGATGGCTTCATGATGTCTGTGACAACTGATTGCAACAAATTGTTTGGATGCACAGACACTTAAGGGTAGTGGACACCACTCCATGCACCACACAGGACCTCCAGTGTATGCAGTCATTGTTTTTGTTTCTGTAGGAAAAGAAAGTAAACATAAACACAGGAAAAGTAAGCATACTTGTCAATGCCTGAGTTTCTCTTACATTTTCATTGGGTCAACTTCCCTATCAATTTGTTTAACATCTACATTTTGGTAAGTGACATGAGTGCATGCCATAGGAAAAACAAATTTTTTGTGACAGTTTAGTCAGAAATTTGGAGTGAATTTCTTATATTGCCAACAGACCTACTCACATTCTGTCAAATATACATTATTCACTGTAGTCATATTTATACAGGCATTGTGAAGTCTCAAACTGTCCGTGGGTTGTTCAGAAAAAATGGTGATATTTACTGACTCATACAAAGGAATATGCCTGTGGTATATTTCAACAGTCAGTTTCTGTTAGTACTTTTCTTTAACAATAATTCCATAATAACACACCATGTGCATCATTGTCTTTCATGATCATTGTACAACATTATTTCTTCCTATTTTTCACTCATTACAGGTAGGTATTTAATATTGAAGCAATGGTTTTGTTTTCTGACAGCACATATGACCCCAGCACTGTGAATGTGAATAAACTGTATAATTTGTCTCAGGAGATTTTAAAGTGTAACTGATGGACTGTTGGAACTGACTTCTAATACCCGACAGGGATCTATTTTAGATAAGTTGCACCACCATGAAAGATGTTGACACTTTTTGTACTTTTACACTACTTTTGTAGTCTGCTGCGAGTTTGGACTCATTTGTGAATTCTGTGGAATAAATGAAGTTTTCGCAATCTTGATTTTTGTCAGAATCAGTAATTTAAGTTTTTCCTGTAGAGTTCATGCAGGGTTCAGCAGCCAATTTGAATTTCAAATATCACTAAAGTAAGGAGATTTGTTTCTCTATTCCAAAATTTTGCATGAAAGAAAATGGTTTAAAGTTTCCCTGAGGAAAGTTTAGGCAAAAGTTGAAAAATCTGTTTATTACTTTAAGCCTATTATCTTAATATCTTTCTAACTACAAATGAGATCAAAGAAACATTTCACAAGGGGGCAATGAATTTCAAACATTGTCTAACTTTGAATAAAGTAATATCTCCCCAAAGTGAAATTACTGGTACCAGAGTATAAGTGCAGTAGCTACAATCATCTGTCATACTAAAATACATGTTATGCCGATACATCAGGTTGCATGCAAATTATTTCCTTCATAAAACCAGTCCCTCCCCACCCGGGACTATGATAAAACTTGTTGATATTCAGCTCACAGACAGTAAGACCAATGAGCTATGTCTCAATAAATACATTCAACATTTTGCAGGCCAGCAGCTGGTCAGACAAGTACCATGGGAAACACAACACCTGCATATATCAGACACATCTTCAATTGTGACATACATTTAGATCAGTGGATTTGCAAAAGGACCTTGTCATTTTTTTAAAGTTTGTTATTTTCATGAACACTTCATTTCACTCAAATGATCACAGGATTACATGTTTCCTTTAACTCTTTTCCTGCCAAGTCCATATTTCACCACCAGGTCAAGATGGTTAAAATTAATGAAACACAACATATTCCATATAGTGTATTTTAACATAATACTGTCTATTTGAAGGCTGTTGAAAACATAAATACTGTAAACTTGATTTTTTTGGACTAAAGATGCTATAACATACCAAGCCAAGTGGGTGAAATACGTCATGTTTTAGCTCAATACCGCTTTTTACTGACTTGGCTGATGAGGAAGTGATACTGTCTGGCAGGAAAAGGGTTAAGCTCTAATAAGAAAAAAAAACTACTGCAGTATGATGAATACACATAAACAGGGACTAAAATTATGAATCAAATTACATGTACAAAAGACATCTGAGGACATTTATCCACATATCAGTTCATCAAAATACCTGCAGAAAATCTTGAAAGGAATACCTAACTTTCTGATATGCACAAAAATTTAGATATGAATTAGACCATACCTGGTATAGTGGTAGCTGTACATAAATATTAATAAATTGAGAACTAGCTCGCAAATGATGAACAAAATTGCCAAAACACTGAGAGAAAAAAAAAGGAAAAAATTAAAAAATGAAAGGAAAGAATGAAAGTACTAGTTTCAAGGAAACAGCTTTGACTGTTCAACACTAAAAAAATAACTTGTTCTGTACTTACTGTTCATAGACTGTGTAGCATATCTTGGTAATCTAGTTTTCACACCGGTTTCACCATTTTCAACTTCAACTTGGAATTGTATGGACTCTCTGCTCACTGGTTCATAATTTTCAGCATCGCTATTTGTAATAAATGCACAGTGTGTAATACGAGGTCCTAGACTTGTAAATGAGTACACTATTTTCACAAAGTTTGCAAGTTTGTTTTTCATGTCACACCACACACCTTACAACCTTGCTGATAAAACACTAATTCACCAACTTTCATGCTTACCATACCCCATTACTGTAACCAAAAATGTATACATTAGGACGATCATATACAAATACCAGATATGAACTGAAAATGCTCACGTGTTTCATACAGTTATGTGTAAATTTGAACCTTTGCCACATGTTTGCAACTTCATTGAAAGTATTATGATCAACA
>LD342617.1:198679-240650 GCA_001465055.1 Ptychodera flava | reverse complement strand
ATACAGACACACAGACATACAGACATACAGACATACAGACATTTCCCTAGCCTATAAGAATAGCTTCCATTGCCATATATACATATGGCTATGGGAGCTAAAAATGGTTACGTGATTTCAGCTGGCTCCACTACGATGCCAAAAACAACCAAATGACTTGCAAAGTATGCATAAAGCATATTATATTACCATGCCCTGCCCAGTCGCATTTTGATTGGTCGAGCTGAACCACGTGACTGACCACAAATACACAGTAATGGTTTGTTTACATGCCCGTGAATATGAATAATAAGATTAACAACTCAAAGTATCGTAACTTTACACCTCAAACGTAAATCATAATCAATCACAAAATAAAATGGAGCACTTGTAGGTCAAGTTGAGATACTTTTTCCTGAAAACATCTCCGGATTTGCCAATTTTTACAGCGCGCGTAATAGTGCGTCGCGTATTGTTCAGTTTCTGGGGCCCAGTTGTCGTTCGCTCTGAAAATTTTCGCAAATTTTGACGGTTTTCTTGGTTTCGCTGATAATATAATGGAAATAACAGACTCCGCTCTGACCATTAACGTTTATTTGTGGGCGCGGGCTCGAGGAAAGCCAAATTAACGGGCTCGGCAAGCCTCGCCCGTTAATTTTTGGCTTTCCTCTCGCCCTTGCCCACAAATAAACGTTAATGGTCAGCGCGTCGCCCGTTATTTCTATAATAATAAACGAAATACGATGACCCGAGACAACATGAATTTCCGAACGAGTACACTTACTCGCCTTGTAGACTGTAGGTAGGACCATATTATAAAACCGCAGCACTCATGGAATCTGCGAGTTCGAACTTCGAAACAACAACACGGGTATGGCACGTAATAAAGTGTATAACTGTCTTGAGATGACCCCCTTTTTTCAACAGCGACCCACTTTTTGAGCTTCCATGGGCCCTCAGACCCCACTGATGCAAAAGCTTGGCAGAACACTGAACATTAATTCTCCTTTTTGGCAGAGATGAGATGATTCTTAGTCTCACCTTAGGGCAGCATTGATAGTGAAATCTCAGAGATATCACATTATTATAACACATGTTGCAATCCTTGTATGGACAAATCACTTTGCTTTTCTTCTTCAGCGTCTCTCTCCACTCCGCCATTAATTCTTTTGATGGCACTGGTCTCTCAGGTTTGGTGTACAATGGCTGTAATGAGATGAGATGTCCTTGTTACATTTCAACTCTAAAACACTCCACATCTAAAACTCAATATAATATGACAACTTTTGATATTTCATAGTTTTAAGAATTCATTCCTTTGATCTTCTACCCTTTGTTACCTACAAAACAGTGCTCTGCAGGGAGTTACCTCTGAGCAGGGTCCGCAATGTTACTAGGTAAAAGGTATGGTGTATTTGTTTTTTTCATTACTTTGGTTTAAGCAATGCTATCAATGGACAGGTAGAGTGAGGAAAATTACTGAGTGTTTTCATGAAGGGTCATAACAAGATAAATTTTGCTGGGGTTCCCCAGTCATGTTGCTGGAGTTCCATGGAGTGTATCAATACAATTTGATGGTACTGTGATTCCTAGACCATGTATATGTTCTGAAATCTTAGCAAAACACTGTGAAATATGTTTTTCCTGACACCAAATATAACCCTCATGGACCAAATATTTCTTATCAATACATCAGTATAGAAGCTTGAATGATTCAAAATTTCTGTAGTGACATAGCATACCATTAAATAGTGTACATACACAGACTGTATAGGATGTTCAATGCTATTGGTCAATGCAATACAATGCTCACCTTGCTCCAGTCAGCTATCATAGCATCTGGATCTTTCTCTTTCTTTCTCTTCTTTGACCTATCATCGTCTTCCATGACTCCAGTTTCAGCAAGCTGTTGAACTTTGTTGACTGCTCTGAAATTTCAATTTGAAAGTATTATGAACCTAAGGTCTTTAGCACAAAGCCCTTGAAGACTTACTATTTACTATCTGTCATCCAGAATACATTCTTCTAGACACCCTAGGAGAGCAAAACCTTACTTTGAATGTACAACCAGAGAAAACTATGAAAGTTTACATGATGTAAACTTTGATGCAAACTGTCACGTTAACAATTGGACATTAACGACAGCGGGTAGAATCGCTATAGACAAAAGACAAGTGAAATCTACAGCACCAGATATGATATAGAATTTCACAAGAAATGTTTCCTTAACGAATATTAATTCGTAATGGATAGTACAACAATTTTAGAAGCTCAACATTTTGACATCTAAGCCATCTATCAAGACTTATTTTTAGGCATAGTGCCCTCTCCAAGGCAATATGACTTACAAATGGTGTTAGTAGACTTAATTAACACAATGAGAGTACTGATACAAAGTTCATCAGCAGAAATTTCAAAAATTTGCACATTAATTGAATTAGATAAATCAGGAAAAGCAAAAGTTAGCTGACATGCTTGGACTGAAATATCCATTGTACAAGTAATATGAGGTCTCTCCAAAAGTTACTTCATCTTAAAGATTGAGGGACCGTAATTCCATGCAACTTCCATTCTATGGGTACAATTGTGCTAGCTATGATATTACACAGTGGAACTCAAAGGAAGACAGACACTTCACTTGTATCTGTATACCACTGATAAAAATTAATCAGTGCATCTGACTAAGTACTAATTTGTCTTGGATATGATTTATTGTTTGTGTGTGTGTGTGTGTGTGTGTGTGTATGTATGTATGTATGTATGTATGTATGTATGATTTCTACCACGGGATGATTGAAGAGATTACCATCAAATTGTAATAATTGTTTTACCTGATAGCTGCCTGTCTGCGCACTCTGCCTGCTGGGGATATCATCAATGAATTGGATTCTAATCTCTCTGCTTTCTCAGCCTCTTTCTTTTTAGCTTTCTCTATTTCTTCTGCAGTTGGAGGCTACAATGTTTGAGAATATGGACATAGGTGTACAGCCTTTAGTTAGTACCATGAACACATTGTATATTGTGGCAAAAAGAATGCCTTCATAGTAAAACTAGAGCTCTCTATCTTGTGAAATATTACAGATTTTGATGTTTTCACCAGTACAATGAAATTAAGCTTATCAAATCTTCAGAAAGTATATTGAACAATGGTCACATGTAAAAGTACGATTATTGGCCGATGTTTGTTGAATGCAACAATGAATTGGATCTCATACAGGTATCATCTTATTATGTGTACCACATACAAGTATAAAATGAAGATTTCTGCATTTCAGCAAGAATCGAACACATATTGTGAGGAGCTAATTTCTCTTCCTGTCATGTGTACAGATATTGCTTTTTTCCTACAAATTGATATGTTACGGATCAGTGTCAATGCTGAGAGTTCAATGTATGGTAACAAACCGGCTAAATGTAAACTACAATCTGCCAATGTGAAAGACAAGCATTGGTACTTACTGCAGGGTGGACACTTTGCATGTGATATTTCAAACCAGCCATGCTATGGTATTCCTTGCCACATTTCTCACACTTGTAACTCTACAATACGAATAATTCATATGTTTCAGTTTACAAGTTTGCAATACGTATAAAATTCAGTAGATTTTCTAATGAATTCAAACTCACAACGTACGGCACCCAGTCAATTAGCGAAGACGTCACAGTCAAAACCGCTCGGCCAAATCCCCACCCTTAAAACAGAATAGTTCAATAACCGAGCTAAGTTGTTACAATTTTTCTGACTGCAACCCCTCTACATGCTGTAGAGTTCCTGAAGCACTCAAACATTCAAGCAACACAAGGTTTTCAGATTTAAAGCAGTCTTGCTGACGTTCAGACTTTGGAAATATTAATCAGAAATGTCACTTGTCACCTTTCATCTTCGTTTCATTATTTAAACTTAACATTTTTCAAAAATATCGATTGGTTTGTGCCAAAATTTTGCAGCATACTTGTAAAACAATAAGGTGCCTTGTGGATGGATGGTTTCAATTCTCTGGTGTCGGAAAAAAATCAAAATAAGAATCATTCATTTATCAGTGAATGTGAAAGAATGAAACAGTCTTACCTCTTGGACTTTGGAGGTGCCACATCTTTGAACGTGGTATTGATAACCACCAATAGTTGTGAATGTTTTGTGACATCCCTGGATAGAAAGTAATGAAAGGACAAATATCAATACACTGAATGCATATCATTTGATATTTGGAAAAAGCTACCGTATGTGAATTCCATATTTGGCATTCTTTGTCAAATAATAATTTTTCTTTAAATATTTTTGCTCATCATCTTTTCTGAGAAAAAATTGCGACATTCTTTTATTATTTCATTACTCATCCAACAGACGAACCCAATTACAGGATGAGATAGCCATGACCCACTACCCAATTGAGCAATGAGGAGTACAGTGCCTTGCTCAGCTCTCCATCCACTGACAGTGAGTCCGTTGCTCTTGACCTACCAGGGCTTGAACTCGCCATCCTCTGATAGCAAGTCCAGTATCCTAACCACTACCTCATTGTTTCTGCACACACTTCTCACAGTAACTTCCTGTTACCAGAAGATGTAATGGTGACTTAAATGCAAAGAACTGCAGAAACAATTTCTACTGATTTACTGATCATAGTTTCAGATTTAGAAAGCTGTAGCAGCTAAACGATGGCTCTAATTGCATTCCAGTGTTTGTCTTGGGAATGCAATTTAATCTGTATTGGTTGACCTTTAAAAAGTATTGGCACTACCATCAAAACCAGGACATTTGATATTCCTTTAATGACTACAAATAAGATGTTTTTTGAAGCTTTGGTGAGATAAAAAATGTCCTTTCGTTAAAGTTTTACAAAACCAATTTTCTAGATAAAACAGTTCAGACATAATGAAATGATTTACCTCAGTTGGACATTTTATCTTTCCTCTCTTCTTGAGGTAAGCCCTTATGACAAGATTCTCATTGGCGTCATCATTCTCACTGCTCTCACTTTTCTCACTTCCAACCTTTCCACTCTGCAATAAACAATGAAATTCCAAGTGTACGATCAACAGACTTGATTTTCTGAATAATGACCAGAAATTTCAGAAAACACACATTTTTAAAACCATTATCAGTAGTTATGATAGAGTTTATCGAATTTAAAATGAAATGGCTGTCGATATGGGATTTTGTTAATCAAGAACTCTTTTGGACACCAGCTTCATGTATTAAGTGTCCTATCGGTATGTTGTTGAATGGAAACACAGGTTTGGTTATGAATACACAGCCAAGCATTATCATCCTGTGTTTCCATTCTGTGGGGACTTATTTGAAACAAATATCAGTGGATGCATGGTCTGAATTCAACTTCTGATATCATCAGTAGGTGTTCACTAGATATGGATTCTTATGCAGGGCTCGAAATTAACTTTTTACCCTGGTAGTCCACTTGGGCTACCATTTTCTGAAGTAGGTAGTCCGGTGACAATGGCACTGCACATGACCGGTCGTCTTAGTAATTTGTATAACAAAGTCATAGTCTGGCATACCAAGTACTGACTGAATTTCAGGTCTCAGGCTTTGGTTTTCCGTGTGGGCTACCATTTCATGGATTTTGGTAGCCCCAAAGAAAAGTTGGTAGTCTATGGACCTGGGACTACCACTAATTTTGAGCCCTGTTATGCAAGTTTTAATTGCTGCTAAACTAAGTCCTTGTTTTTTCATTGTGTGGTCAGTATTCCATGCTAGGAAGGGGCAGAGTTCAGTATGTGTGATGTACTAATATGTACATACCTTCTGTATACCGCTGTGTTCTACCAACAAATGATACTTGTAACCTGCTGCCGTCTGGAAAACCCTAGGACAGTGCTGGCAGTTGAAGTTAACAGGCTGTTTAAGAGACACACATGGGAAATAAAAAATCAGGGTAATTTTCATATCTAAAGCTGTCATATCAAATTTTATTTGACGTAAATTAAAAGTAGCAGAATAACGGTAGGAATGCTGACGTTACAAAGTTTGAGCCTCTGAAAAGGAAATGAAGAAAAAGGATGTACAACATAAATTGCTGGTGTTCAATGTTGCAAAAAAAGTAAAAAGAGTTCTGAGGAGTAAGCAAACAAGAAGAAATGATACAGAGAACATATGTTGGATACAGTATAATTGTTGATCACGTACAGCTTTTTATTCTTCTCAATTCCACTAAAATGCAATTTGCATAATCCACATTGTTGATATTCAACAAAGATATGCTGCTGTCCTTACCGACTTGGTGACACAATCCAAGTAGTGTTTTTCCATACTGGATATTTTCAGCCTGGTAATAAAACATTTCATACACTTTGCCCGTCCATTCTCAGCAATCTGGTCGGCCCATATCTTCTTGGCAGTGTTTATGTCCACGTTCTTCTGCTCTTCTTTTGCAGTGTCATCTGTACCATCCTTTGTTACATCTTCAGGTCCATTTTTGTTTTTTCCCTTTATCTGTTCTTTATTTTTCTTTTTTTCCTCCTAAAAATAACAAGCCCATTTCAGCAATGAAAGTACTTTCATAATGTGTCCCCCTTCCAGCATGCTTCCAACACTATTTTACAAATTGCAGAAACTCTCTATAAGTGTACTATCGATATCCCTACAGCATTTGGAAACAAATTTGAACTGCCATTTAATTAACCTTTATCCAGCCAAGTTCATTGTCACCCATCAGGTAGAGTTGATTTCAACCAGTAAGGCATGACATGCTCCATATGTAGCATTTTAACAAAATCTTGAACATTGAACTTGCCCATGAATACCTCAGGTACTGTTCATATATTTCTGACTAAACCTGCCATAACAGGGAAACCATTCCAAGTAGGTACAAGTATGTTAGGTTACGGCTTGATAGTGCATTGTACTGACTCAGCAGAAGAGGCAGCGATAGGTCTAGCAGGATATGGGCTGACAACAACGCTGTATTGCGATGATAAAAGACTAAACTTACCCAGAGTTAAATTAATAACTTACCACTTTTTTTAAGCATTCATTGTAGTGTTTTTCAATGCTGGCCAACTTTTGTCTTCTGACTTTACATGTATCACACTTGGCATACCCAAATTCTTTAATCTCTTCTACCCATCTCTTTCTTCTTTCTTTCATCTCATCATCCCCATCTGATTCATCCTCTGTTCTCTCTGCATCCTGTCTTTTATCAACTGTTTTTCGCCCTTCTACTTCATTTCTGTTTTCTTCAGTGGTTTCAGTCACTTTTGCCTGCCTTTTTCTTCTGGATCTACCTGTCGCAGTTTCATGATCAGGTTTACTTGCAGACATGCTATTTGGCATCTTAGTCCTTTTCCTTGTTGCCTGGGTTTCCTCTGTTTTGCTTGGCAACATATCCATGCCATCCCCTGCTTTATCCAGTGCCTTTTCTTCTCCACCTTGGCCTTTTGATCTTTTGCAGCGTTTTTTCAATTCATCAGTTCCTGGTAATGTCTCATCGACTTTCCTCTTCCGTCCTCGTTTGCTTTCCGTTTTCTTGATTTCAGAGCTTTCTTCCACTTCACAAATCTGATTCCTTGAATCAACACTAGTCCTGCTCACTTTCCTTTTCTGACCCTTTGTGACCTCAGACACCTCAGGTGTTTCGTTGAGACCAGTGTCCATCCTAGCAGGCACAATATCTTTCTTATCAGGTGGCACTTCAGCATTTTCTGCTGCGTCATCCTTTGAGGGCAGTTCTTGCTGATTGAACACTTTACTCGGACTATTGGTCTCTCCTGTATTGACAATAGGAGCTTTCGTTTGCTTCTTCAACCTTGCTTTTCTTACTCCTTTGCTTTCAGACGCCGTTTCTGACTTCTTGGAATTTCCTTCAGTTCCTTCTTTGGTGTTTTTTTGTGATTTCTTTGTGGTTGATGCATTCATAGACCTGCTTGCTTTAGCCGTTTGTGTTGTGTCCTGGATTCTACCACTCCTCCGACGCTGGGGATAGGACTTACTTGATTTCTCATCCATTCTATCTGTTCATCTCCGTTCTTGATTAATCCTACCAAAAAGTATAACAGTACAACTACAGATGTCAATCTCACGAGTCACATGCATAGTGATGAAATTTGAAATGACAAACTTACAGAAGAGTCAAAAGTACCTGAGTCATTAAGTTGAGGTATTAAGTTAAATGAAGACAGTATTTGATATCATTGTATTTAACCTGCCCTTTTTGTATACCAAAGTAATCATGAAAGGGCATCCAGTTCAATGTGCATGTGTATGTATATGCATACACACAATATTCATTCTTAATGTTTGAGGGTGCATGTATATATATATATATATATATATATATATATATATATATATATATATATATATATATATATATATAATATATATATATATAACAATAGTGCATCTTCCCTATTGATATTCAACCATCATTTGATTAGTGTACACAAAACAACGTTCACTATACAGCAATATACTTCGCAAATTGCATGAACAAATGTATCCATTTAATAAATCTAGCATATATAGTGATGAAGAATAAACATAATGAGATATAAGAACAAATGATGGTTAAATGTTAAAAACTGTGTTATAATTTGATAAATTGCCTGAAAATTATTGAACACAGTTCATGTTATGCAGCCACAAAAGATGCAACAACAGCCATTCATCTTCCCAGAAACAAAATAAAACCAATCCTAAATTTGAGCCACATTTTTCCTCTTGGTCATACATTTCTGTAAATTCTGTACGACATGGGACAATAAATTTCACTCTCAACTTCATAAGTGTGAAAAATTTACAGTCACAAAAAAACTGTACTAACTTTCAAAACAGCAGTTCAAAATTATTATGCCAGAGCATTCATGTAAGTATAATTTCTATGGCAGTAAAAAAGTTTAACCATGATAATACACTAGTAAGTTCAAAAGTTAATGAAATAATAGTATACACCATTAGTAGTTCTACTAACCATTTTGGCACTAATTTATACTAGGTCACATAGAAATTTTCCATGAGATGAAATATTTATGAAAACATAACATAGCACTACCTAAACTCATACTTTCACCAATGTTAACGGGAAAGATATCCATCTTCTCCGAGGCCTGTTGTCACGTAGATATCATCTGGCTAAAGGCTGGTTCAGCTCAGCTAATCCTTATATACACCATCATTACCGACTGGTACAAGTCACGGTAGCATGCTATTAGCTATGGCAGTCCAAAGTTCGGTAAAAAAATTCTGTACGCAAAACATGCATTTTGATAGTGCCTCTGGAATGGTAGAATCAAGCAATATTTCACTTAAGAATGAGAGTAAAAAGGGTAAGAAACTTTAAAACTTGGTAAAAAGACAGAAAAATTGTGTCACCTTTCTGAAGGGACTCCACGAGGTCTCGAACTCATGTGCAATCGTTGCGCAAGTCACACAGTTCCAGCAGTAAAAAATATAATGGCTCACAGCTTGGAATCGTAGCGTTAGTGTCAGGTGAAAGGTCAAGAAAGTCTCGCAAGGCCTGTTATTCTCAGATCCTACAAAATGAGTTCATATGAAGGCACAGCAACATGAGATGCAACACTTTGTCCTACTCTTTTCATTTGTTAGAGAGACTATTTCTGTCACAATGACAAATAAACGTTATTTCATGCACTTCTAGAGGAATATTTTGGAAATCACGTGACTCTTAAACGAGAATATCGTTTCAATATGGCGGGTACTTAGGGTTCTTCGAATTCAACGTGATATCGATGTATTGTCGATGTTATTGTCACGTTAGAGTCAGTTTGTTGTTATCAGTGAGGACAGCAGCATCATTATTGTTTCTGTAACGACAGCTATACTAAACGCATTGATGTCTTAAATACTTTAATAAGTTTTCAAACTGCAAAAATCGACGACGAAGAAGAAGAACGGGTTGACGAACATCAATTTCTCACAAAGAGTTAAAATCCCACTCACTGTCTTCATGGCTTCTCATGGCCATCAAACGGCTAGTGGTGGCGGCGCTGGTGGTAGTGGTGCAACACCGAGAGAGGTGAATACAGCGTCGCTTTGCAGGATTGGCCAGGAAACCGTTCAAGATATCGTGGCTAAAACGACAGAGATATTTAGCCTACTGAAAAATACACAGGTCAGTTGGTCATAGATAAGTGCAGTATACTATACCTCTGCATGGCAGGGCTGTGGTGGGTAACACACAGCCCTGCTATGCAGAGCTAAGTGCAGTACTGTAGCGAAGATTACACTAGTCTACAAAACAAGCGAACAATATCGCTGAATCAGCAAAAACCAATCAAAGATTACCCAGTGCAATCAAAGAACAGTTTCCATGGAGGTAGAAAGACAGAAAACTCTTTCCACCTCCATGACTTGAAGGCGCGACATAGGCTTTTTCTTTATTATCGGATAATATCGTCTAAAATGTCTAAGTTAGAGAGTTCCAGGAACATGAGACCAAAGTGGTCCAACATGGATAATTTTATCGACATTATCCGATAAAACAGTGTTTTTAGAATTTTCCACCCTTCCGCTTCCTAATATTAAACTCTAACTTAAAAGTTAGACGATATTATCAATTTTATTGGATACTATCCGATAAAACAGCATGTCGGGCATCAGCTACTTCCCCACCTGTCTAATATTAGACTCTAACTTAGAAGTTAGACGATATTATCGATTTTATCGGAAATTATCCGATAAAACAGCATGTCGGGCATCAGCCACTTCCTCACCTGTCCAATATTAGACTCTATGTCTAATATTAGACGAGTGAGATATGGCTGATGCCCGACATGCAGTTTTATCGGATAATATCAGATAAAATCGATAATATCGTCTAACATCTAAGTTAGAGTCTAATATTAGACAGGTGGGGAAGTGGCCAATGCCTGACATGCTGTTTTATCGGATAATATCGGATAAAATTGATAATATCTAATAACTTCTAAGTTAGAGTCTAATATTAGAAGGGTTGGTAAATGGACGATTCCCGACACTCTGTTTTGAGGGTTATTTTAATCGCTAAAATTGAAGACATAGAAGTGAACGCAGTCAACTTGTACATCAGCCTCTTCCCCATCCTTCTAATATTAGACTAACTTAGATGTTAGCTGATATTATCGATTTTATCGGATATTATCTGATAAAACAGCATGTCGGGCATCTGCCTCTTTCCCATCCTTCTAATATTAGACTCTAACGTAGATGTTAGACGATATTATCTATTTTATCGGATATTATCTAATAAAACAGCATGTCGGGTATCAGCCCCTTCCCCAATCATCTAATATTAGACTCTAACTTAGATAACTTTGATAATATTATCCGATAATGCCTATAGTGCCAATGTTGCGGTATCCTCCTCCATGATCAGACCTTGTCGAGTGAAGTATCGTGCGTCAGACCTACCTACCCCACTGACTGTTTGCCTGTGCGATGACTGCATTCCTCATGTTCCAGAATTTCATTGCAAGTAGTAGACCATACATGTAAGCCCCAAAATAAACCTTTGAGTGAAATTGATTAGAGCCAGGGTGCTTTGGCAAAAATATTTTTGGGTCCAGTTGACTTGGGTATGGGGTCAAGTTGACATGAGGTCCAGTTTACCAATTACCGACTGTTCCATTATTTTTGGGTATGAAGAAACGGCAGTGACACTTTGGGGGTAGGGGAAGAACTACAATACTGGTAAGGTAACAAGTCATGCAATATAATGCCCATCTGCTCAGACACCAAGGCCATCAATAAATCTGATAGGATTTTAAAGGAATATGTTTTCTTTTATTCCAACAGTTACCTAATGGAGTACCACCAGCAACCACAAACCATCAAGAAAGACAAACCAAACTGCAGGAAAATATGAAGAATCTCGTAGTGCTGTTTAAAAAGCTGCGGCTTGTTTACGAGAAATGCAATGAGAACTGTACTGGTAGTGGTATGGACAACTCAAATCCAGAGGTGAGATCTTAGAACATACGCAATCTAGACAAGTGTATTCTAAAATCTAGATTTTAGAATATACCAAATCTAGACAGATTAGATAAACTCAGGCATTTGACAGTCCACTAACTTTGAATTTGATGTATTTCCAATCGTGTTTTTGTTTTTTTGTTTTGAAATAGTTTCACATTTCTCAAGGCAAAATCATGTAAGGGTGTGCATTGCTCTGCCTGTTGAAGTACCATAATATGTATGGTATGCCCATTGTATAATTTATTGATGAGTTAATTCAAGTTTCGGACTAGAGTTCATTTGTAAACAATATATTGTATTATTGTTCACAATGCATTGTGTTTGTAATTCTTTGTTTTTCATTATATCATACCAGTATATTGATGGAGCAGCTACAGCCATCTAATTGGCCAAGATGTGAAAAGAACCATGGTGTATTCACATTATACCACGGCTGGCACACACTCGAGCGCTCAGTTTGAGCAAAATTCCTTTTTTGACTTTCCATGCCTGAATTTCAATAAACTGTCTGTTGTGATATAATAGCAATAAATCACACCCAGTGACGGTATGCCACTTGATTTTAACCAGTTTACTTCACATATACCCTCGCTATCACTTGTGCATATATATCATGAGCTGGTCAAAATCTTGTGGTATACCGTCGCTGGGTATGCTTCATTGCTTGAACACAACCTGGGGAGAGTAAGAATACTAAGGTTATCACATGCTTGTTTTCAGAACAAAAAACAATGAAAAGTGTCCCTGTAGCCATGGAACAGCTGTGATTCATTTGTATGTGTGCCCAACTATTCTTTTTCTTTTGTAATTGCTGCCAATTTTTTCACATTATAGAAGTACGCCTATTTATCTATCATTTCAAACCATGGTACATGTCAGCATTCAAATAATATGTATATTGTCTGACCTGTAGGAATTGATAACATGGTATATGTCAGCATTCAAATAATATGTATATTTTCTGACCTGTAGGAATTGATACCATGGTATATGTCAGCATTCAAATAATATGTATATTGTCTGACCTGTAGGAATCGATACCATGGTACATGTCAGCATTCAAATAATATGTATATTGTCTGACCTGTAGGAATTGATACCATGGTACATGTCAGCATTCAAATAATATGTATATTGTCTGACCTGTAGGAATTGATACCATGGATGGATGAAGGAGCAGAGTCTAAAGTGGATCTGATTATGCCAAACACTGACAAACTTTACTTTGTGAAAGAAGAACACAAAGAAATGCTTGAAGTAAGTGTTTCAACACTTTAATATAGAAAGCGTAAAATGAGAAAGAATTCTTTGAAATTCAAATTGAAGAAACACGTGAACTTTTCCTATATGGTATAATCATACTTTTAATCATGCCCTTATTGAAAGACCTCATTACATTTTCATGTCTTGCACATTGAAGAAACTAGATTTTTGCCTTTTTTCAGGCTGTTTAATCTACTTAACTCATTCAGTATTCTTGATAAAGCTACCCACCCCTTGAATTTTAAATAGAATAGTGCGTACCCAGATCAAAGTGTGACAGATGGTGTTCATATCTGGACTGGAATATATTTTCAGTGGAGAACACACTTCTCAGACGAAATAAAAAGACAAAATACTGTGCTTGTGTAGAATTTTGATGAGTCAACAAGCATCTCTGTCTTTCAAAACTTGATACTATCATCTTCCCAAAAAATTGGATAGGACATCAGGTCTATAGTTTGAGTCAATGACGGTATTTTTTTATTTTGTTTCTCTTTCTAAAAGAGATTGCTAAAGCAGATTTGATCAACTCTGTATATATGAAAATTGTAATAATGCAAATCTCATCAGCCAAGTTATGCATTGCCTTTGCCATGTATTCAGAATGTTCCACTTCTATTTGATGGTCATTCTCTCCAAAAAATTGAAGTCTCTGTGTAGATATACCATGGTGCTCACAAAGTAGATGCATAACACTCACATTTGATAGTTTACTCAAATGTTAAAAACACCATTTTATTGATATTTTTCTTATTATTCTTCTATCATATTATACATACTTTTCATTCAAATTTTGTATCTCACAGAAAATTCAAGCCAAAAACCACCAATTGAAGGAAATTATGGATCAACTTAGAAGTCTAATGTGGGATTTGAACACCATGCTTGTGATGACTAGGACTGCCGGTACTCCATCACACTGAGTGTATAAAGTTTTTTGATGTAAATATAGTCCCTATTGTGTATTTATGCTGCAGTTGTTCTCAGAGACATATTCAATGCACATGGTGAGAATTTCTGCGGACAGAAAGCAGAAGCTGCTGTGGTCATACTGTGTGCGGTTATGCCGAGTTTCTGAAAAGCTGATGATGTTGCATGCATGTATTGGATTGCACTTCATGCAAATTGTGAGGATCTTTTATCAGAGTGTCAATCAGATCAACAGGAATTTAGAGGAAACATGATCCTCAATGGTGGAATTCGTAAGACTTCGGGAAGACTTCGTGAGTGTGTATTTTGATGAAGTCTCAAATCAGGAATTTAATCATGAATTTGCCATTGTTCCCACAACCAATTGTTGCTACCTATGTTTCTAATGCATGGAGATCAAGTCGCGGTTCAAGATTTCCTTTTTATCAGTGAGATATCAAAGAGAGCCTTGAACTATGTACCGTATCATTTTGATTTTCAAAGAGAACAAGGAAGACACTAAAACATAGAATAAATGACATTCATTTGTTTCAAAATTATTTTTTGATGAATTTTGATGAGAAATGTTGATGCTTTACATTAGTAATGGCTAACTTTGAAACTCTGTTTCTAAATATATCAAAATGTATGAATATTGCTTCAAATACTGCCTGCTTGGATGAAAATTTGTTTTCCTTTCATGTCTGCTGTAAAGAGATCAAGAAATACAGAAATTTATACTTTGTACAATTATGGTGTAGATGTTTAGTTTTGTACAAAAATGCTGCTTGTTTTCTCCAGGAAGTCATAACGTCCTCAAAATGTGTTTTCTGTTGTTATAGTGGAATCAATAATACGACACAATTGTGAGTTCTTTAAAATTCTTGTCTCAGTCGTATCAAGTCATATGAGCCTAACTTTTACAATAGCCATGGTGAATTCATGGAATGCAATTGAACGTCCACATTGTAAGTTCAAACAGTCAAATAAAGATCGTTTTTCAAGAACAGGCAAAAAAACACAAGAACTTGCAAAACACAGTTTATTTCTACACAAACACAAACTTCAAGGTACAATCTACACAATCTTGAGCACTAATGAAGAAAATGTCAATTCATAATATTTATTTCATCTATTTTGTCCAATTCAAGCAGGTGTACTCAGAATGAGAATTGAATCATGCAAAGAAACAGCACCATCAGAACACATTTTCCAAATTCTAGAGTATGGCTTGCAACATCATTGACATTGTCCACTTCTCTGAGAACTTTGTTGAACTACAAACTTTTCACATCACAGAGTTTTAGGCAACCAAAGATAGTAGATTCAATGTAATGAAATGATCTGAAAAAATCCTATCCCAGAAACCCCTCCTGTACTCTGACTAATCATAAAACAGTACTTGTACCCAGAAAGTGAATGGATCCCCTAGGCTAGTGGCAATCAGCGCACCATATGGCCAGTCTTCGTCCGGCAAACTTAGCTTCTTATTTATGGTTGCACCAGCAAACATAATGTGTATCAGATTTCAGGAGATTTGACTAGTTCAACATCAGGTAGTTCAATGGTATTGGCAGCCATATTAAGAAAACCAAAGAAAAACGAACACAGGATGTGTACTGTAACTTGATCGACAATGCCGTCTGTACGTTGTTGCATCAGAGATATTTCAACAACAAAGCAGAGCTCAATTGAAAAGTTATTGTTCAAACTCAATGAAAGCATTCGCTTGAAAAGCAGAAGATAGATTTACCACATCTCTTGTAATAACGGTTTGTTTTCCAACAGTCTGGCTGCCATTTTGAATGTAATGTATGGCAACATATGAGATATATGGCATGTACAGTGATATCGGAAACAACATATTTAATATTCATTTTGCAGTCTCCTGCAGTTCCGAAAGATTGAGTATTACGCAATATTTCAAAAAAAATTTTAGTTTAAGATGTTTACAACTGTAATCCAGGGGACCACAAAAACAAATAGAGGAAAAACTGTTTAGGCCCACTATGAACCAGATGCCTTTATTGTTAGATATGTTACATTGAACAAAAAGTTTGTCATCTACTCTTGAATATTCATATTAGTGTTCCTGTAGTGTGGTCGGAAGATTTGATTGACCTGTAGGGAATGAGATATGTGGAAGCCATTGTTGGTATACTGTAATATACACAAGCAAACTAGGAGTAAATAGTCTAAGAAATATGATATCAATGATATTTGTTCAGCAATACTTGATAAAGTCACTGAATATAGATTTGATATCGTAGTCGACAGCCCCTCTACAGCGTGCTCTAATAGCATAAAGTATACAAAAAGGGAAGGCAGCCAGCTTGCACTGCTGGTACTCTCTAATTGCCTGTGAAAACCTTCCACTTAAGTTCATAACGGCGCATAAAACGAAATGTTTTCACACACATGAAGAGAGGACTGGCTGTGGCAGCTGGCTTCCTGCCCTGTTTACATACACTATATCAAATACGCAGCAGACTACAATATCAGGTATAATTGATACACGTTCATTGATTTTATCAAGTACTGCTGAGCAGAAGAAAAGCTCAACCCTGGTGCAAGACCAAAACCGTTTTTTTTTTATAATGTTGATATTTCATAATTATGATATTAATATGATATTTCTTAGATTATTCACTCATAGTTCACGTATGTAATGTCAGCCATAGCTTTGGTTTGAAAAATTGATTTTTCAAAACAAAAGATTGTGTTTTGAATGTTTTGTCACTGAACTTGGTTGGGAAATGAAGGTATGCAGTAGTAAATAAAAAATCAATTTCCTCTTGTTTCTGCCTTCTAATTTGAAACTGCATGCTTTTTTGGTAACTTTTTTCTTGCTAAGTAATCAAAACTTATTTCAAACTTGAATTTTTTCCTGGAGAAATGTTAAGAGAAACAGAATAGATAGAGGAACACAAGTAAGCCCATGAGAAATGAAATTTCTTCAACCAACAAACCAAAGTTAATCACAGCACTCGTTTGATGAAGTCAAAAAAGAACAAATATGTTGGATTTGGTTCAGTTAAAACCACATAGTCTCCCTTTCCACCACAAGACATGCGGTGTCCTTCTGTCATACTTTGAATGTAGATGTTGGAATATACTACAAAGAGAAAGGGGTGAATAAGTATGTACGATCTATTAAATGGTCTGAAGTCAGTACAACGTACATCAGAAAGAATTGTAGATATATATATGCAATATCTCTGTATATCTCATTATTATACATTTACCATCAAGAACAATTGGAAGTTTGCATGCTCAAAAAATGCTGTCGGAATGCCCATTCTGTAAGATGTACCATTTCCAGGCATCATTCACCCCATGTGCAGTGCATTCTGTGGCTGCATCTGGTCGTTCAGTATTAACCATTTCAAGGGACCCATGGGACAATTGCCAGAATGTCTTGCACTCTGTACCTGTTCAGAAGTGCGTCCAAGACAGTGTGCCACTTGCGCTAAAAATCAGAAGAAAATTGTTTACATCACATGAATATGGTCTATACTCGGCCCATTTGACACCCCAGTCATGAATGTAAGATGTATAACAATAAGGTTATAACGAAAATTCCACAAAGGATGCACTTGGACATTGTCGCAGCGCATCGCCCTCCTCTTCACATCGGGCGATATGCTATGCCAATGTCCTCGTGCATCCTTTACGGTATTTTCGTAATAACCTCATATTATCTACTTTCTCTTTTTCTTAAGTGCCTCCACCATGGCTCGTCTTTGCACTTCAGTATAGTCCAGTATTGAGAAAAGGGCTCTCAGATTGGCCATGGGTTCTCTGTCGATCAAGTAATAGTAAATTGTACTGCGCAGTAGCTGGATGATGGCCTCTGGATCACTGTTGATCTGCCACCCTTGGCTGTAGATCTCATGCCGTCTTGTTTCCTTCAGCTTCTCCAACTCCTCCTCTGTCTTGTCAAGCTTCTTGAGAAGGCCCTTGTATGCTTTGTTCTGAGGGTTCTTGGCAGCTTCCAGGACCATGTTTTCCTCCATTTCCAGCTCCTGAGCCAGCTGTCCCTTTCTGTACATCTCCAGGTAGCGGTCTCTGTGAACCTGTTCCCGGTCTTCATACTCTTTCTTCATCTGCGCTATTGTGGCTTCCAGCTCAGCTATGGTGTTCTTATTCTCTGTGATGATCTGTTCAGTCTTCTCTTGCTTGCCTAGTATGGTGTTTTTGTCATCATTTGCGTTCTGTCAGTAACAAAATATGAAAAATTAGACTACTTTCTCAATCAAGTTGAATTGTGTTTCAAATATCTAACTACTTATTACAAAGTGCAATTTTGATATTATGAAAATATGTTGAAAATAACACATAATAAAATGTAATAGTAATACATCAATTCTTACATTTTACAACAAGGCTTCCATGCTCAGCCTATGGATGGGAATTTACCAGATTTATTATATCAAAGCAAATACTTTTCAGCACCCTACACCATGACCCTTAGGAGAGCCAATCAGTGTCATATTTTTCCAGGTCTCTGGGGTCAGGGGGCGGTGATCGTATTGATTACCTAGCCAGATGTAGCAGAACACTTGACGTTTGCAATCAGTGTACATGCACTCTCGGCCAGTCTGGTGAGCAACCGTCATCTTTCAGTAAATTCTTAAAAGCTAGAGGACTTGCTGACCAAAACCTAAATCCTACCCACCTGAATTTCGTCCTGCAGCTTTGCAGTATCTTCAGCATGCTTTTCTTTGAGCTGGCCCAAGTCGTAATCATGCAGCTCTTGCATCTCGGTAATCGTGTGGTCCTTCTCGATTGTCAGGAACTCAACTTGCTGCTGCATCTCTTCTGTCAGGTACTGTATCTCAATGTCTCTCTCCCTCACTAGCTGTTGGAGCTCCCTCACCTGTCGGTTCAGCTCTTTCACTTGTCTTTCTTTCTGCTGCAGAGGAGTCAAGTACTTCTCTGCGGGGGTTGCGCTGTACGGACTTGGTTCAACTTCGTAGGTAAATTTCAGTTTTGACGCATCTGTTGGAGAGTCCCGTTTGATGCCTCGTCCATTTGGAGTTTTTGAAATCTTCATATTATTTTGTTTCTCTGTGGGGCTCCTAATGGTAATAATGGAGTCACTGTCTTTCTTTCGTAATTCCCCTTTGCCAGGTGTGTTCAGTCCGAACTTGTAGTGCAAAGCAGCAAATTGCTTCTTGACTATCAAACTTTTCTGCGCATTTGTTAGTTTTTCTTCATCTTTTTCAAACATCACCCAGTCAGGCTTTCCGTCTTGTGATTTTACCGTACCAGATGAGTCAGATCCACTAGAAAGCATCTCTGAACTACCACCATTGCTGTGGCTTGCCTGGCCCGCCTCAAGGTAGTTCGGTCTTGGTGATTGCACCTTGCTTTTCCGAAATACAGGCTTTTGTGTCTTGCCATCATCATTTGGGACACAGTCCTTGTGGTAGTTTTTGTGAGATTTTGTTTCTTTACACTCAAAGGCATGTTGCTTCAAACTCTTTGATCTGTCATCATTGGCACTATAACGTCTGAATTTCACACCCCCATTGCTCCGCTTTGACACACTTTCCATACCATAAAAAATACCATTTTCATCTGCAGTTTTCTGGTAGGCTGTCTGTTCACGATCTGATTTAAAAACTGCCGTCAAACTCTCCTGACTTCTGTGTCTCTCAGATCTCTGCCTGTGTGCTGGAGAGGCCTCTGGTGTGGCAGACAGGGAGGGCATCTGACTTGCCTTGGTGCTCGTCATCACAGTCTCAACAGCTAGTCTCTGGAACTCTGTCTGGATACAAGCATCAATAATGTGAGACTCAGAATCCACAGCGTCATTCTGTTCAGGATCCACTGAGTCTTCATAATCAATGTGATCATTTTGGCAATCAACATTATTGTGATCACCAGACCAGGCTTCGCTGACATGGAAACCATCTGCAGGACTGACTGAAACACTCACATCAGACACGCCCTGATTCAAATCATTGGTGCCAATCTTCTCAAGACTGTCAATCGAATCATTTAAAGATGAAGATAACGTTTTTGCAGGCTCTCTGCATCCATCCTTGTCGATAACATTGCCATGATCGGATTCTAAATTAACATTTTCATCATCTAATCCGCATCCATTGAAAGGTACATGATCAACTTTGGAATCGTTAGGTTTGTCTAAGGTATCGCTGACTAAGGCATCAGAGGTTGCCATGGTAACTGTTCTGGTATCAGTTTTCATGAATGTTCCGGAAAGCCACCAAGATACTCTGGGATTTCACACAAAAGTAAACTGGTGTATTGAATCCATTCCCTTCCGTGTTACAGTATGTGTGTCTTCATTGTAAATTATAATTAGAGTCACGAATACGAATCACTTGTAATCAGCAATTTGTCTTCTTTACAGTGGAAATATTCAATCTCAGTCTTACAGTGGAAATATTCAATGTCAGTCACTTGAGGGAACTTCAGAGAGCGTAAATGTTCTTCCCTGATTCAATACCAGATGTCCACGTCAGGTGTAGCTACAAAATAAATAAAATATACAGTTTAAAATACAAATCACAGTGGAGCAAGTGGGCAGTTCCAAAAACGTAATGAAAATATTTAACTCTGTAATTATCAAAAGAAAGTTTATTAAAATGAATTAAAGAAATAACAGTAGCAGGATGCTATTGACCTGCTGTGAAACTTTACATGTTATGCTGATTGCATTAGTTGTTTCAAAAACTGGGGAGTAAGATCAGAAAGTTATACTTGGCTTCAAGATGTATCTCAAGTACACCTCAGCATCTATAGAGTGTGAATGACACTTTCTCACCACACCTTTTGTCTGCTGTCAAGCTTTCAATATGCTCCCCCCCCCCCCTCCCCCTTTCCATGGACTGTCTGCCAAGCATGGAACCAAGAAAAGACTCCATAGGTTGAGCTAGATCACACTTAGAGCACAAGATTGGACCACATAGCCAATATCAATGTATGGGGCTGTGAAAGAGTCTACACTAAACCATCCTGTGAATACACAGACAGAAGTTTACACTGTCTGAAAAGAAAGTCTAGTTCAACCATTTAGGATATGCAAATCAGTTACTGTACCTATTATTTAGAGAGCAAATATCACACTCTCTCATACAAACTCTATAGCATTGCAAATGAGTCATCTTTTTTCATGAAGGTCAAGTATAAACCTGTATTCGTACACAACATGTATGTAACAAATGAAAAAAACGAAAGACATAAAACAATAGATTGTTACAAATTAAGTGCCACCTTACAATGCCAAAGATCTAACAGAGCAAGTATTATGGACAAAATCTCCACAGGTTCTAAAAATGTTTAAAAAGGGAAAATCTTAAACTTCAATATTCAGTAATTCATATCTTGAAAAATTCAGAAGGGATGATTGAAACAAAAAAATGATCAGCTGTAGAAATAACAGTTGTTCAATGTACAAGTGGACCTGATCTGCACTTTTCAAACAATTCCAGCAGATACATTTATATGAATGAGTATAGAGATAACTAAATTGAAATTGGCAATTAATTGTTTTCCAATGATTGACCAAATGCTGCTGATCGTACATTGATATTCTTTGAAATTCTGAATTCAAACTTGATAACTTTAGAACTCAAAATCTTAGAAAACATTACCATTACTGCCAGACTGCTGCAATGACATGAAATATCTCATCACACGGAAAAAAGGAAAGCTACATCAACAACTAACTATATCTGTACACAAGCTGTCATTTACTGCAAAGATAATACTATATAAAACTGGCAGGAATATATCAATGCTTGTTTAGTGTTTGCCCTTTTGAACGTTTTGAGCTAAAAGCTATAATTTTAACACCAGAAAATGACTATCTGTAATGAAATCACCAGATATTGCAGTAAGAGTTGTTATAACTTTGAGCATAGCCATGCAGTACTCAATGTATACAGCAAATAAATTTGAATATGGTACAGTAATACCTGATACACTAGCAACTGTTTTATAGAGATCTTACAAGTCTTTGTTAATATGCAGCAATATAATGAACAGAATAAAAGGTTAAGTTGACTCACAGTACCTCAGACATTCTGTCTTCAAAAGCACAATATACCCAAGAATTCAACCCAAATATTGCAATGACCGATGTATCTTCCAAAATGGACAAGACACGTATGAAGATAGTGTGTTAATCTTCTCAGGAGTCTAAAGGCAACATGGTTGAATAGAACTGACTTTAAAAACATGAAGTGCATTTATACTCAAGGATTTTAGGCACCTAATTTGCATAAGATGTGAACCAGTGCATAACATTTCTGTAGGGAACATAAACTCTCCAAATAGTCATAAATCCAGGCATTTCATAGTCTCTTTGATTCAAATGACAAACTTATGATTTACACCACTATCTTGATTTTAAAGGTAATTTGTACACTATTTTCCAACAGGGCAATTCAATTCAACTCCCTCCACGTAACCTGCACATCCCTCTCTGACATCATGGAATGTGCCTATTGTGTGATATCCTGGATCAGACCATTGCTTGAATGCTTGTAGAGACTGGCAACTTTTTTTCAAACAAGAATGTAGTATATATAGTGCAGGGTATACATGTCAATCTACCTTTATGAAATTTCCTCATTAATGTCGTGGACAATGGAAGTTTTCAAAAAAGAGTTATCAAGTCATTATTCCTTTGTAACTCATTGTGTTTACTAATTGATGGCAAATTTTGGTGAAACAGTTTTGCTGTGCATTTTGGTCAGTTTGGAGAATATAACTTATACACCACTAATACCTCATACTAAGTGCTCTTGTGGTAATGCTCAGTCAATATGCTTTGGTCCATAAATTATGTTTCTTTTTCCAGGGTCTTATAGTAACTTTTAAAGTTTGCACAATATGCTCTTACTTATTGCAAGTAATTTTATCCACGTATCTGAGCAACTGCACAATAATGGCTTACCTCACTGGACAAAAAGCAAACTTGTGACAGTATGGTAGGTCTTTCAAATACCAGACAATTATACACTATAAGCTACATCACCATGGCAACAAATATGTAGATAAGCTATTCTCCATTTTCAATGCTTTTATGCTATTGCAAGCACCAAAGCATGTTTGCATGAAACTTAATTTATTTTATGCTCATTGGTTAACAATCTCAGTGCTTTAGCTTTAGTCTTAAATGGGATTCTGGTATTTTTGTCAGATTGGACATTTTAACAAGGTAGTGATCCCTATACAGGCCAATATGCTCAGTTTGTCATGTTATAGTATTTAATTTAGATATTTTGTAAGACAAAGAATGTTAATGTAGTCGCAAAAGTCAGTTCAATAGTAGATGTTAAGAAAAAACTCATTGGCAATATTTTATAATTTTGTAATGAAAAGATATGTGACGTTGATGTCTGATTTTTCTTCAAAACTTTGAAATGTCGATATTATTAAATTTACTAGGTTAACCACAGTTCACAGCAATTTCCTCGCACAAAAGATGATAAACTCATTGTGGTTTAGAGCTTTGCAATATCACAATTATAATTGTGATAAAGAAAATTTTAAATGTATCTTGTTGAACAATGTTGTCAATATCATTGCACTTCAAATATATGAAACCTCCAATGTAGCACATGTATGACACTGAAAGCAAGTGTCTTCCTTTTACTTGTTTAAAATAACTGTATACATTCTCATGGCAGGGAAAAAGTATGGCCAGGTAGTACATGCCTTGTAACTGAAAGACTTAAAACTTACGCTCATACTTTCCGTACAGGAACTCTAAACTGCTCCCTTTTGAAATCAAGAATAAAAATTAGGGGTTGCCATACAAAATTGTTCACCAGAGAAAGAAGTTACTGAATATATCTCAAAACTTGAAATTTCAAAATGGCTTCGATCCATGTGTTAATTCTTTCTTGCAATATTTTCATTTTCCAATAACAATCGGTGAAAACTACTCCATGTACTTCAAATAAAACCCAACAAGTGGTAGACCAAAGTATTATTGTAAAGGTTTGAGAATCTGAATAAGTGTCCCTAAAGCACACATTTTACCTTAACCCTCTGAGTGCTGTAATTTTTCCCTCCAAAATTTTGGAGCAACATTTCACAAATTTTTAGGATTTTTTCTGTAATTTTTTTGATAATTTTAAACCAAATAGACATCACATTTCATTGTTACAGTTTTTTTATCAAAATTTTGGCAAAAATCTGAAAAAATTGACTAGGATATATTTTTGAAAGGCGGCAAAATTGACTTTGGCACTCAAAGGGTTAAAGATTAGATTAAATTTGCTTCGTGATGGAAATTATGGGTTCCTTCATTGATGCTGAATGATATTCACTGTATCAGAAATAATTCACATCGGCAAAATTGTGGCCTGGGTTCATTGTGACTATTTCCACAAAAATACAGAACAAAAGAACACATTTCTATATTTCACTGAAGTGGGTAATGTTTAGTCACTCTGGAATTTTCATCATCAGAAAGATCTAGAGCGATATGTAATAAACGTAAAATAGCTTCTCCAAGGTAATCAACATTGTAATTGAAAACCTTGATTACAAGGGCCTATCCCATCTTTATGTTTCATTGTGTAAAATTAGAGAATTTTTCAGCAACATTTGTGATGAAACATTGTGCACAAAATTTTTATATTGAAATAATACCACAAGAGCACAATAAACACCAATAGTTTTTATATCTACAATCAAATATTTCAGAATTCTCTTGCCATTATTTAGCAAGGCTTATCCAGTTCTGCCATGAAATCTGATACCTTGTGATATTCTGTTATATTTCTAGTTTTTTTCATCTCTTTTTGTTTGTTTTATTTTGTTGACATTACTTTGGTTTTAAAAGTCTGCATTTATTTCTGAGCTGAATAAAATGTCTAGCATAGAAAAGTGATACACTGTAACAAAATTCATCATTATTAAAAATAATAGTGCAGCAAAGAAACACGATCCACAGATTTGATGAAGATTTATTCATAGTGCATAAGACAAGCATAAGTGTGGAGCCATCAATATCTGTAGAGGTATTATTACACTTTCAAGCAGGTACATCAGCAGTTGTATATCACACATCGACTTTGACCTTTTGCACTATATTCTGACATCTGCAAATATTTCAATTATTAATAATATCTGGTTAAATTCAGTCCATTTTATGGAAGTTATAATACACTTTGCCTATAAATATTCAGTCTTTTTTGACAGTGATATTTGATTCTGTTATGGAGATTGAAATTTCCTGGCAGTCGGTCAGTATTACTAGTTATCCCTCATCAATCATTTTAGATCATCAATGAATTTGAAAGATGTCATTGTTTAAGTGAGGGACTCATCGAATTCCCACTGCTTGTATTGCGTCAATGAACGTCATAGAAAAACATAAAAACCAGAATTAATGCCTCAGTTTCATACGTAAGGCCAAGAAAAATAAAAAGATTGTTTCTCATCCTCGCGTGCGTCAATTCAGACCTGCCACATCAACCTTAAATTTTTTTAAAAAACAGAACTGTAAACAAAATAACTGACACTAACATTCCATTCAGAACTGTACATATATGTCACTGTTATATTAAGCTGTCAACACTGTGTATCGCTGTGCTTAAAGTCAAACTTCAGAAATATTGCTACAGTGTATACAAAAATACTGAAGCAATACTGTTGTACATTTATCTCTGCGTGCATTCCTGTGTTGTCTCCATGTTTTTTTGCACGTTCTTGTTGTTTAAAAAATTTTAAAAAAATTGAGAGAAAAAAAAACTGCGTCACTGCATCATTTTTGCAATATGTCTTGGATGAGAAACAAACTTTTTATTTATCTTGGCCTAACCATGACTTTTTTCTGTTAAAGTGATGGCAGGGATCAAATCTCAAAGATGAAGATTGAAATAATAAAAGAATTGATGTAGAGAAAAATAATTTATAAACCCAAGGGAATGGGTTAATCATTAACATTTGTGTAGGAATAAAGCATGATATTTGGTAAACCTCAACAAACATTGCATCTCATGTGAGGGAAGGAGATATGTACATGTAAAATCATACCATTTGAGTCAATATTGTGGAATGGCATTTAGTTTTTTTAATTCCTGAAAAAAACGTACCGCAATAAATTCAGGAATAGATTTACTTGGCTTTTGTCCATAAATAACTAAGATACATTGATTTAAATTCAACAAAATCTTATCAAATCCTCAAGAGCATGATTCCATTTCCACATCTGTGTTCTTGTTACGCAACAAGAACAGGCACTGATCTCATGAAAATCATAAATAGACATTAACACACAGGTATTAAAAAATGACTTATTTGCCAGGAAATTACTTAGAAACTTAAAACACACAGTAGATTTGAATAAAATATCTGAATGATTGGTATATATAAGGTATTTCATTACCATATTTGCTTCAACAAGGACAAATAATTGACTGTATAAATCCAGAAAAATATTTAGGCAAACTGAAGGAGTTTGAAATGGTTAAGATAAGGATAAATTATGGTATGTAAAATTATATTTATATTATTGTGTATTCAAAATCATGTTTGCATTTTGGCTGGTATTCAGTTCATGAAAATCAAAAGTTAGAAACTTGTGAAAGAGGATGTTTTATTTGCGTGATCAGAGAAATCAATCTGTTACCATCAGATCACAACATCTTAAATTAGTCTGATACTGATGCCTTCAAGATGAAAATTTGATGTGCATGCACACTGTATAATCCTCACTCTGTGCACAAAATTCAAATATTTACAAAACAGGCTTTAGAAAATAATATACTGGTTAATAAGTGTTTCTGTTTACGTAAAAGATCATACTAGCATGTCACATTGCTATGGTATGCACAGTGCATTTTGGAATTCAGAAATGGAAAATTCTGTCTCAAATGAAGACTAAAGCTTAGAACCCAGCACATTTTCTACAAATAATTAAACAATTGTATCACCATGTATTCAGTATGAGAGGAAGAGATTGGTGAATAATTGCACATCCACCCTGTAATTGTCATGTTCAAATAATTGAAGATATCATAACCAAGAGGACTGTGTACATAATTACTTCTCTGCCGACAAAGACGTATGCATGTATTTTTTTCAAGAGGTACTGAACAGTTACATAGTCTTGACTTAAAAGAAATTAGAATAATTGTGAAAATACAAGGATTTTAAACTGTAACACATGGTAACATTGTATCTGATAAATGATTATTTATCATCATGGAGAGAAATTTTAAAGAAATTTCCTTGACCCTGCAAAGCATTCTTTCTACTCTTTCTAAGGAAAATCAAATTTTCATCCTTCTCGTCAACAAATTAAAAAAGAATTTAAACTCAGTGAAAACAGTAGATGTCACATTCATTACTTCTGCGACAATTATGACTTTTGGTGTCAACCATATAGAAGCACGCATGTAGTAACTTACCGAGACGGCAATTTCCTCCATTTTACATCTTTCTTGTTAAATATCAGGAAATCACATTCATTAAATATTTATTGAGACATTCACAGAAAACCCATCAATTTGAAGGCTAAAATTACAGGACGAGTTGTAATTTATGAAGTCATAATAACATGAAGCCATGAGGTTTCTGAAAATAGCACAATCATGTCTAAGATTAAAATGCCATGTATCTTGTACTCACCTTTGATAACAAGATGCAGATACAGTACCATTCCATCTGAAATTGTTTAAGCTGTAACCGCAATCACTTGAAATTGAGAAGCTTCCGGAGAATTTCATCCCATATTTTGACCATTTTCATCTTTCTCTCTCTGCTCTCCCGGTGAAATTGAGACACCCAGCCTGTCTAGGCATTGCCTATGATATTAATTCCCTGTCATGTCGCTTGCAGCTATAAATATTCAAATTAGGTAGAAATGTGGGCACGCTTTTGAAATATACATGTAGAGAGGTTGGGATGGGTGTTTCCATTTTAAGCGTAGGTGTGGATGACGTTATTGTTCCAATTATAAGCAGGAAGTGTGCTACATGTCCACAAAGAAACATATGTTTTGGTCTCTGATTTTTGATAAAATATTTCTTGTCATAATTTCTTGTAAAACAGATGTAAATGTTGAGAATATTGACGAATTTGTCAAATAAAGTCACTGAAATGGTGTCAGAAATGTCAGGTGTGAGAATCCATTCATGGACATCAATTTGAGGCAAACAAAGGGTTTCCTGTATGTAACCATTACACCTGCACTGCCAATTAGATACACAGCCTCACCTATTTAAAATGGAATAGTCTTCACACAGCCATTGTGCATGTTATTTATTTGTCAATAACAGGGTTACAACAAATAATTGTATTATCAGCCTCATCAAATTTGCATAATCTGTTGTTAATTAGTTATCATTAGCCAATTAAATTCAATGACCTTTGCCCTACCAGTCCACATGGATGATATTTTACTCTACAAGACATAGGATCCGAGTATGCTTCCCTGATATTATCCATGTTGAAGCCAATTTCAACACCCTTTGGTCATAAAGGCAAAACTGTAAATATGACTTAAATTGTTATCTGTCTTTGGTAAATACAGTACTGCAGTAGGAAACATTTTTTGCTCACAATTGTCCTTCAAGAAAACAGCAAATTGTGGTAATTCCTTTGAATTAATTGTTCAAAATGCCAATGTGTAGAGTCTGCTGTTTAAAACAGGGCAGATTATATCACTGGAAAAGTGTACCAGTATATTGTTTTTATCCAGCTCAAATGTCAGCAGGACCAGGTTGCCTATTTTTAATTTCAAATCAATATATCCAAATCCCAAACAGAATGCATTCTGGAAATTTTGTACATCCAAATTATTCTTTTGGCCAAATCCTCCCTTCGACGAAAAAGAATTTTTATTCTGAAACAATTTGTATTTGCATTTGATTTCAAGATGTGGTGTGTTGTATCTCATACTGAGTAGAATGGTGAAGAAAATATTTAAAAAGTGAACTGCTTAGTTAATTCCACATTCCGGCTTTATTCATACACTATTATAAAGACAACTGAAATGTCAATGATAGGCTGGGGAGCATCCACCTTAGGTAATTTATATTCCAAAAACACTGCAAAAGCTAGACTTAATTTCAAGATTGTAAGTTGAATCATATTGTTAAAATAAAATATGATGTTGATATTGCCATTTGTGTCCTGTAAATTAAGAAAACTTGTACTTAAAAGGATGGAATACAATGAATTATTAGATGAAAATAATTTGCATCTTAACTAAATACATTTAAACAATAGGACCCTCAAGAATTATTATATATGTATATTGGGATTCTTTGATTCAAAAATTTTGAACAAAGATACCCCAACTACATCTGGCCAAAGCATGCCATATCAAATTACCTTTGTAGGTATCTCTGACATGTAATATGTTCAAATGAATGAAAAATAATAGTGCTGAAAAATATTAGTTTTATCTGAAATGAGACATCATACAACAGAAAAAATAATGAACTACCCAGTTAACAGTGATCAGATCATTTCCTGGTAAAAATGAAATAATTGTAGATTGATGGAGAAAAATCATTATGAGAAATAAATTTATGAAAGGCAGATATGGAGAAATAAAATGACTTTGGGTTGAATTAAAACATAGACCCTCGAGAAAAACTGTTTTTCTCGAAGGTCTATGATTAAAAGCAGTGGAATTATCTTTCAAACAATGAAAAATAGTAGGGCTGTCTGAACCATAGCAGAGATTTTCAAAGATTACACTATAAGCTTTGTGGACTAAGAAAATGTCAGTATCTAATATTTATGTATGGGGTAATTTTGGCTTTCCTCTGCCGATAATGCTAACCCTAAAACCAAAAATCCTCCAAGCCCTCAAAATCTAGGTTTAACAAGCTTTTAAAATTTGTATGCTGAGGTAGATTGAAGCTGTGTATAGATGTGACCGGGTCAGGATTGTACAGGCATTACTAATGAAAGCTATACAGGACATTACCATATTCAGGTAAATATTGGGAATAAAAAACAGAATTATGAAGGAAATAATTGTGCCATCTTCATTATCAACTTACGTCCTCATTATTGTTCAGTGTAAGTAATTGTTAATGCGTACTAAAAAAATAATCATCACTGAATGAATAGCCGTGTCATCTTTACCAGGTACCATCAAGATACCGGGATATAGGTGTTGATGCCCCTATCTACCCACAGTGCCCTGGATGTGTTAGGTACCATCATCTTTTTCCAAACCTCCATGGTGTGATGGTATGACGACATCAAACCCTCCCAACCATTGCTCCCTTCATGAGTTTCATATTACAATTGTCTTGGAAATTCAACAGTATAGTCCTACATTTGATTAGTACCGTGAGTCATGTGACCCATTCTTAGAGACTGATAGGTTAAGCGTTTGCTGCATGGGAAATTAGGAATTTGCTCAAAAGGGTCGGTATAACCTGAAAGGGGAGAGGTTAAAGGTCAAACTAGATAAGTCTCATGTAATTATTCAAAACTGAGGACATACAATTACAACAATTTTGAAATCTGAGAATTACAAATTCCATCTCTCTTTTAATCTGACCTTTTCTCTACACTCACATCTTTTTCCTCCTTTGGCCAGCATGGTTTACATGTATGCAAGATTTCTGTCAATTGTTTGCAATTTCTTGACAAGGAATTGGTCATCAAGGCAACTTTTCTGTTTAACTGTAGCAAGTTAATTTCGGTAATATGTAAAGCAGACTCTCTTCCTAAGCAACAAGGTTTCAATGGCAATTGAATATGCTTTACCTTTGCAGAGAATGATGCAGTGTACATTGCTTTATCTTAACATAGAAATACCTCTCTGCTCATTGTTGACATTATCACATGCAAGCTATCCCATATGGCACCATATGGTGATTCAATAGGTGATCTGGCACTACCTGTAATCTCAGAATTGCACGTCTGGTCTGTACGTGTACAATCCCAACCAAGACAAACAAAACAACTTACATAAGAATATTGTCTAATGTAACTAGAGTTTCCATTCAATTGGATAGGAAAACAATCTGTTGATTTTGACCAAACAAAAGTATAATTTCTCAGGTTTATGGTAAACACCTATTGCTCACTGACAATGTACACAGGCAGAATATTGAAGGTTACCTCTCCCAATAAATGATTTGAAGAAAATGCTACTAGTATTGAGAACCCCTCCAAATAACTTCATCATCCATTTTTGCTCTTGATGGGAGCGTCTCTGCATATATTGTCTGTATTTGGACTCAAATTATAACATTGAAAACAATGAGATGGATAGAGTACTGCCTGGACAGAGAGATGGCAGAATTATTTGTAAATGTTGGTGTTCAAACACAGTAATTGATGGATGACTTTACAAACTAATAGTGGAGTCTGCCATGGTACATGCATGTGTTTATATATGCACTTATGATAATATTTTGAGCAGCTGCAAATACTCCAGGATGACAAAGGTATGTCAGGAAAAAATAAATCCATGCAAATCTTGATCATTTACTGCAAAAGAAATTTATTACACAGGCAAATAAAAAAAAAACAGGACAAGTTTGCATAACAAATTGAGATATGAACATTTCACCTTTGTACACACTGAAATGATACCCATATAGCAGATGTATGGTAGACAAAATCACACACAACAGGCATTGGGTGAATAACTTATGTGTGTTGATTGAGAAATTTTCTCAAAATTCACAACTTTCTATTCCATCTCAAGGCTGTCACTAATGAGCAGCCATGAAGTTGGATCCGAATGGTGAGGGAAGTACAAAACTTACATTGTCACGAATAGGTCAAATCCGGAATTCGAATGGACCATGGTACAAACAAACCTATGTGTGCAAACGCGCCTAGAAATATGTGATTTCTATGCACGCTTATACACATGGGTTTCCGTGATCACATGGGCATACTGAGTATGTAGAACACACTGCATTTTTATTTTATTCTGGAGTAGAACCATTGAAATAACAACTGGCCATATACTTGGAGTGGAAAAAGAACAGCACAGTGCAGAAAATGTCTCTGATGTTAACATTGTAATATGGGGAGAAAATTGTCAAAAATTTACAGACATGACTTCCAATGAATGCACCCAAAAAGGAAATTAAATGACACATACATGAAGTATACTTTGTGAATACAATAAACAAGGCAATGCTTATATGTTTAAGATTTTTCACGTTTTGCATGTACGTGTGGGGATTTCCATGCCAATGGTAAAGGTTTCTTCAAAGGCAGTGGGTAACACAGACGCCATGTGGCCGCCACGGCTTTCCACATACCCTTTAAGCTCTTAATTGCACTGTACAAAATCTTGACATAATGAAATAAATAAAATATGAAAGCTGAAGTGAACTTTTTGTAACAAAGTTACAATAAAGCTGGTGCACTTTTTGTGTTTCCTTAATACATTGGATCTCACACATTTAAAATTTACGCGTAAAGGAGGAGACAAGTGGTAGATCTTCAACATTTTGTCGTCTTGGGCTTCTGGAAGAACTGCAACTTCAGGAGAGTAAGCCTGTGAAATGTCATCTAAATCTACATTTATAGTGTGAATCACAGCAAGAGAGACAAAAACAGTCACATGACAGTGCTGTAATACCCTGTCACAGAATAGTTTCATCCATTCTGCAATTTGAAAAGGGTTGCACTATGTCTACAGAGGTAAGTACAGGCTAAATTTTAGAGGGGATTTCTAGCCATCTAATTCACCAGCATTCACAGCATCTTGATAAGATTTACCACCCTTTTGTTCTGGATTCAATTTGATCATGTCGTCGATTCGTAAAATTGTGATTGCTGCCTCCGTGGCAAATTTCAGACTTTTAATTTTGCAGATGGCCGGTTCAAACACTCCAGCTTTCTTGTTGTCTCTGACAGTACCTTCAACGAGATCCAAACCAACCCTGCAAGAATGGAGAGTATCTAGCGTTATAGACATCATTTCTGAACTTTGCAAATTAAAAACGTGATGGATGAATTTTGTCACAACAAGAATTGTATTAAACATGGCAAGGATAACTTTATGCAGATTTACAATCACTGTTAAACATCAGATAGTTTTCATGAATTACATGTGCAAACATTCCATGCTAGAGATTGGTTCCTTTCAAGAACAGCTAATGGTTCAAGCAAAAATACATTTTAAAGCAACATCCTCTTTTATAACATTGTGTACATCTTAGTTTGGTGCCAACAAGTCACATTTGATCCTGAAATTCAGAGCAGATCACATGAAATTGAGGAAATATAGGATATTTCCAAGGCATGACCCTCAGAATCAGACATCTCACAACTGTTTCTGATTTTGAGCTGTCATGGTCGACAAATACACATTCAACTGATTTTTCTTACCATTTAAGGTGTTTATGATCTGCTTTGACCTGTGATGTGTTGTGATACGCCCTCATTTTGGCTACCAGGTCTGTGGAATCTTGCGCTGCATTTATCGCCAATGTCTTGGGTATGACTAGAAGACTATTGGCAAACTCTGCAATGGCTAGCTGTTCTCTAGAACTCTGTGGAAGGAGGAACAAGGTAAAATGAAGAAATTATTGCCGAAAATAAAGCCGTAATTACAACGGATAAGATGAGAAGTCAAGACTTCTGAAGTTCATGAATCAAATCATTGAATACAATGAAAAGACAAAATAAATGATGATAGAAGAGAGTCAAAGAAGAATTAATCTTTTTACTATCATGGTTTGGCCAAAACTCATTGTTACCAATGGTCATTGTGGACCTTTTTACAATTACAGGCCATTGGGGTGAAAAAGTTATTCCTATAATCAAAGAGTTTTAGAGCAATTATGACACTTTTAAAATGGTAGGCTTTCTCGCCAAAGTTCTGTAGCCAAATGTTGGCCTTGGTGTTTAATATGGTTGCAAAATATGTCTGATAGGTTGGGAACACTTGTTCTGTTCCCTGGCCTTAACAACAAGACAGATCAAGCATGTGCCAGACTGTAATTCCTATAAAACAACATGTAGAGTATTAAACATCCAGTTTTTACCAAAATATGTGGTGTGTATGTGAAGGAAAGCATCAACATTTTTTCCTTACATTTCAATCTTTGAATGCTAGTATTTTGGGTAATTTTCTTGTGTTTTAGTGATATCAAATTTGCACAACCAAGGCAGCATGTAAGGAAAACTATGGTTTTACGACTCTCTCTCCGGTGAACTCTGAACTCTTGATGAGTAAAGATCTGACCTGGTCACTTACCAGAGAGGTAGCAAAGTTTTCAAGGTAAATGGAGAGAGCTGCTTCCACACAACCACCACCGGGGACGACTGTCTTGCTCTCCAGGACACGTTTAACAACACAGAGTGAATCGTGCATGGATCTCTCCATTTCATCACACATGAAATCATTGGCTCCACGCAGGATGATTGACGCAGCACTGCGAGCTTTGGTTCTATGCAAAGAAGATCAATGAAAACTTATCTGAGTCATAAGTAAAGCATACAGGGCACAGATTGGACAAATCATTCAAATCATATTCCACAAGACAAGGACATACACATATTTATGCACAATTAAGTTATCATATTTTTTATTACACATATAATCTTGATGTATACTGGAAAGGGTCGGGGCAGAGAGGAAAAGTCAAGGTAGAAACCAAATTGCTTCTATCAGGACACCTGAATTACATCAGCCATAAAAACAAAAAGCAAAGGAGAACTTGATTTTCTATTCTATGAAACCATTCACTGAAACCAACAAACAATAGGTATGCTTCTTTTAGAAACATAATCAATCAAGTAAATCATTTCATAAATCAAAATCCTATCTACAATGAACACTTTCAAACATTATCTGCCCAATAACATAGAGCACAAAAGTTCTGCTGATGTGCAGCTGCTTGAAAGTTATATCTGACTGGTAGATTTTAATTTAAATTTAATTATCAACCACAATATAAGGAGTCTGAATCTATGGCTATTGTGTACCTGATTGGCTGTTTGGAAATGATTCAATAATGACATGATATTCAGCCAACCAATAAGCTACAATCTTCCAATGCTGAACATTGCCCCATAAAAGTTGCTTAATATAACATTAACCCCCACTCATGAGTTCTGTCATTCCCTGCAAACTCACTCTTTTGCATGTTTGGCTTCATTAAATGCAACTGCAATAATTTCACTCAACAATACATACTTACCCCTTTATAAGGATAAGTTCATCATCACATATTCTCTCTTGTATAACTTCTTCAGCTTGTCCTAACATTGACGCCTCAAAGCTCTCTTCGCCTTCCAGGTTAGCTAGAGTGGAGAGGAATGTGGCTGCAAAGAGAAAATACTATATACTCAGAATCTGGCCTAGTTTGATAGCTTTGACATAAATTCCAAAAAGTCTGATGTTACAAAGCACAGACTGAATTCACTTGCTGAAGAAAGATGAATGGGAGATATGTCAATGACTATGCATATACTTTGCGTCTGTCATTTTGAATTAGAAATGTATTGACACATGCAAAAAAAGTTAAAACACCAAAAGATATGAAGTCTCTGATTGAAAGTCAATGACTAGTCAAATCCTCAAATGATGTTATAATTCAGACTCTATCTGTAGTATTTATTTGACAGGGCCTTGATTTCATTTTGTCTCTCAATTCCCATTGGTAGAGGAACTATCAGTTTCTGAACAGTCAAACATACCTTGTGATACTTTAGTTTGCTAGTTTATAATGATTGGCATTTTGGAGGGCATGCGGCTGTCATGGGGGAAGAACACATTAGGCAAAGACCTGATGGGTTTTCACAGACAGGTACACGTACATGAATGCAGCAATTTTAAACTTGGCAAAGTGATGGCTAACTCTGGTCTCAAAAATATCATTCTGTTTCTGCTTCATGATGCATTCATTGAAATTGACAGGTATGGAGGGGGATATGGGGGGCGGGGCAAGCAACAGAAAAGGACAGAGGGAAGGAAGGAGATAAGGGTAGGAAAGGATGAGAAAATGTTGCATGTTACCTCCGGTTGCTTTAGCAATTCTCTTCAAATCCTGCTTCTTACATCGTCTAACTGCCATGGCGCCAACTTCTACGAAATACTTGAGGCAAAGATCATCAATGCCACCAGTTGTCAGAATGACATTGGCACCTGCACTCAATATCTTCTGAATACGTTCCTTAGTGATATCAGACTCCCTGAAGTAGACAAACACATCAAGTTAGAAAAGTAATTCTAAACACAGTACACGTCATGCTGTGAAAAACATATGCTGTCAATGTCACACACCTATTTTGGGATATGCTGTTGCTAAACAATTACTCAAAAATATAATGCAGTTGTATAATTTACCTTTTTATGTCCATTTTACGGAATGATTATGTATGCAAAATGTAACTATTTCATTTCAGTGCCACCTCCTACAAGTGAAGCTCACCATTCCAAAAATCATTTCATGATACTTTTGTGTAATTATTGAACATCTGCTACATTTTACACACAATGGAAGATGTTCTACATTGACGACAGGAACTTCAGACAGCGTTAAGTAAACAGTGTTTCTGGAATCAAGTCACATCACCAAGTCCAAAGTAGTCAAGTATTTTCCATGCTGCACATGACCTTGTGAAATTCTGTGCGCTAACATGTTCACAGGAGGTTGCGTCATGACAAACCACAACTAAGGCATTACCTGCAGCATTGATTATTGCACACAAGCTTGGTTAAACTACATCAACTCATCACTGTCTCATAGAGAATGAAATGTTTTGTATGACCAACAACTGTCTAGTTCATCAAGTATCTCAAGTCTCTTTATTTAAAATGACCAAAAAACCAGCAACACAAAGATTGTAAATCTACATCCTTAACAAACTGAAAAGGTAAGTGTTGCACAGAGAAAGTGTCCCACCATTTCCACTGATGTATCACTTCAATGATGTAACCAAAGCCTTTTCAACAATGAATTTCATAGAGTATTACCAAAGGGTTCTGGTAGATGTCAAATAAGATCCCTCACCTTTGCCTGATAGCGTCCAGTTTCTCAGGATCATCAACAATGACATGGACACCTAAATGCATCTTGGCTTTCTGCAAGTTGAAGTCTAGACATGCTATCTTGGCATTAGGAATGCGTTTCTTCATAGCTGCAACAAAGGAACAAAAGCAGATGTTGGTACCATCACAACGTGACTTGGGTCACAGATAAATCATTTTCAATGATGAAATAAACTGGCTATAGACAGAAAGGTAACATACGGTATGACAGTATGCCCACCATGTAACAATGATTATGACATACAGCCAGAGTTCTAGTTTGTGGAAATCAATAGTATCATTGTGGAATTGGTCCAACAATTTTTTACCAACACTTAAGTTACAGGTATACTGTCACCTGTTCCAATTTTGCCAAAGCTACCATGGAAAGAGAAAATCTAACCAATCACAGATTTTAGCTGGTGGCCGCTTTTTAAAAACAGCACCCTCACATGGGCATTTTGGTTACCAAGGAACGCCCCTTTGACCATATATGGGTATATTTAGATTACAGGTGACTGTATACCTTTAAGCTTGGACCTGCTCACAATAGTCAATGTCACAGTTGAAAGAGAATTGGAACATGCTTGTAGTACACAAAATTCAAAGAGGTTTTACTTTCTATATCTTTTATGTAAAATCCCAACTGATGCTAGTATCAATTGACCAAACAAGACTTACCCTGAGATGCTACAGTACAATTGAGGGCATATCCATTCACCAATACAGATTCCTGGGCACTACGACCATGGGCTTTGAGGACATTAATTGCCTTGATTGGGTATCTGGCCTTACCAGCCGGGTCGGTGACCTTGATGGCACTGACTGCATCTACTACAATGTTTGCAAAGAAGTCAGCATCGCTATGTTTGTAAAGTCAAGTCAAATAAGTTTCAAACATCTAATGACAGAGTAATGTATTCATTCATTGAAAGGTAATTTTTGATAACACCTAAATTTTGAAATTCTTGGCATATTATTATGACAGAACCCTACGGGAAGACAATGCAAGTGCACCCCACACTTGGTGTTTGTATGAGGGCTTATGGTGTATTCTGCCTGGAACACCACATTTCATCATCTGGCAGAATGTCTTAAAGTCTTATTATTGTAATCAGATTTGATGGATACAATGATGTCACTGAATTCTAATTGGCTACATTGCCAGATCCCCAGTTCCCATTAAGTAGTGTGTTGTTTAAGGGTCAAAAGCTAGTGTATATATGGAACAATTCTCTGCAATCATAGTGGGAAAGGAACACAGAAAAATAATATACTTTTTCATTTACAGTCTGGTCAGATAGTAAACTTTGTTGTAGCTATTGTCTGTGAAATCTTCCATGCTGAAAAGTAATTTCTCACACTTGCAGAGGACCATTTTTGGTTTGTTTAAGAAGTAATAGTTGCTTATACACATAAAGAATAGTTCTGATTACCTGTGCTCATTAACAAAAGGTTATGACATCATCAATGTTTTTGGTATTTGCACTGCACAGGCACAGCATTTCAAATACTATATGTAGTAGTACGTGTATGCTGGTGCAAGTAAACTGTGGTACACATGTAATAATCGAAAGAAGAAACTTCTTATATTTCTCAAATAAAGGTTCTATTCTTCAAAAACAAATGTAAGTCCTTCACCTAGCCTCAAAAGTAAAAGGTATGGCCAGTAAAGCTACACACATTAACATGCATATCCTATATAATGACAGTAACAGAATATACAAAGGTAAATATGAGCACTGCACCAATACATATGAGTAATAAGCCATGTATACACGTATACCCCTACATACATACATGCATACATAAACATTCATATTCGTATGTATGCATACAAATATGATGACATAATTTATAAAATGTCAAAAAAGCCTATGTGACATACAGGAGAAACAGCATGTTTCTGAATATTATATTTAGCCTGTACTTAGACACCCTACGAATATGAAAAATATGTGATCAGCTTTGGTCTCTGCTTTCAGATGCGATCCAGGGAGATTTAATGGAAGCTTCAGTGTAATCATTGTCAAAAACCAATTTCCTGAATAGATTACTGCTAGTCTTTCTCCTGTAATTATTAACTATCTCTCCTGAACCTTACATTGCATTCATAGTGACCAAATGTCTCCCTCTGTCCAATCATAACCATGCTTTTAAAAGGATACCGTCCAATCAGCTTGGATGACATGGATGTCTTGGCGGCATTGATGATGCAATCTCTCCCAAGTTCATCAACGCTTATTGTCAAATGTTCTTGGATGTACTTGCATGCCTCCCTGTGATTGTCAGATACAAAAAAATAATATGAACTTTGGATTTGCCATCAGCGATATCAACACTTTGTAAATTCACCCTTTCATCACCATATTATGGTCCATGGACCAGTCATATCATTTTCAAGCTGTCCATCCTGATGTCCCATAAACTGGTCAATCCTCGCCATTGACAGCAACTGATTTGCACCAAACCATGGTTGTTAGAGGGTTAACAGTTTCTATCAATGAAATAGGAATGTAACTGCTCAGAGCTGGGACCTAGCTAACCTTTGTGATGGTGGCAATTATGAAATCAGTTTCCATAGATGATAACTACATCAAACTTCCGTGCTATTTAATTCTATGAAATCTGACCCCTGCTAACCTATGACCCCCTGGTAATCTAAGATACCCTGTGGATAGATTAGAGGGTAATTTACCTTAGTTGTAAGCAATGGCCATTTATGTATGTAACAAAAAAGTCATTTCAGGAATATAATAAAACAACAATATGGTGAATCTACTGAAAAAAATTATAGTTGATAGCAACGGTCTAATAGATGTGAAGTCATTTTCATCTACCTAGTGAGGCACTATGCATGCTATCACTGGTAAGAACTTAATAGTGTTTCTGTGATGAAAATTTTCAATACCTGTGTCATACAACAATACTAAATTCTATGTAGTACTTGTGTGCTTGTTCAGATACTCAAACAGTCATAGCACATTCAATAACGTACACCAACAGAAAAGGTGAAAAGCCTGTATATAAGGAGATTTGGAGTGACTAATCTTGTAAATTCATACTTACTTGCAAGCTAATCTATATCCACTTATGATGGAAGTTGGGTGAATTTTTTGTTTCACTAATTCATCAGCATTCTTCAGTAACTCTGCTGCAATGATCACCTAACAAGACAAATTCACAGAAACTTTTATACTTTTCAGCATTTTAGCATGTGTGTGTATGTGTGTCAAGAAAAAATATCAGTCCTGTCATAAGTAATGTCACTCTCTAAAAACAGCATTTTTCTTCCTTCAGTGCACTGCACGCATGTACACATGTTACTGCAAAACTACCAGTACCTTACATGTATCATAGGCTTAGCCTGGAATTTGAATGGAACATGGTGTAAACAAACCCACATGTTTAACCTACATAGACCTATAAGTATTCCTATGTACATTGTTTACCCACATGTATTTGTATGCACCACAATAACATGGCATCGTCCACATATTTCCATATAACTGTGGATTAGTCACAGTGGAGCAATTTCTTCTGCAATAGACCTATTGTCAGGGCCTTCATCCTCTAGACTACTACCAAAATCACACATACAGAAGATACTCAAACTTAGTAAGGATGAAATGATTCGGTGATGTCTTAGATCTTTACTGACTTTTATATGATCATTCAAGTTGGTCCACTGAAAGAGACCATCCTTGAAAACTTATATTTCAAAATTCCTGTACAACCTCAATATAAGTACTGGTATTATAGGGAAATTGCAGAAAGCCAAGCCTTGGCACTATGAGAAAACAAACCTATTCCTGTATCAAATTGAACAAAATCAACCTACCACTGATGTGGTGCCATCTCCAACTTCCTGGTCCTGCAAGTCAGCTAATTCACACAGCACCTTGGCTGCTGGGTGCTGGACTTCCAATAACTTTAGAATCGTTGCACCATCATTGGTTACTGTCACATCCTGATTAAAATATGGCGCAAAAAAATAGACATTCAAACAACAATCACTCAAGTACACTAATTTCAGCTGCCTTGTGAAGTTGTGATTTTCAAAATACAGATGATTCGTAAACTCTACCCTACACTTTTGCACAAAGTGGTTAATACTCTTTCAGTTATACTGACATTTTCCACCATCTTCTCAGTCACACTGTGCTATATTAGTATATTTATTACTTCATCATTATCTGCAAAAGGCACTAGGCAACATATCTAAATACAAGCTGGGAGAGGGGTATGATTATGCATGATTCATTGTGCTAAGTAACATGAATTTCTCATTTGACAAATAGGAACATTGAAAATTCTGAAAAAATGTGAAAATAGGCATTTCTCATTTGTAATAGAACTAATATTTCAATTGCCGATAATAATAGTAACTCAAATACTATTCACCAGAATCTTGGAAGGAAAGAATTTCAGAGGGTCACTGTAAGCAAGTAAAGTGTCCAGGGATGAAGATACAGAATGGCAGTGTTCACTCTGTATGTTCACTGAAAGGGGCAATTTCTGCTCCCTTCATTAAAATTACGGGGCAGACTTGAAATTTTAGGGGGCAGAGACAGCAGCAAATTCACAGGTCATTACACTATGCGCTTAGGTCACCATCATATGTGCTTATTTGTTGTGTTTTTGTGCGTGATTTTACGCTGACAGTAAATTTTAAAGAGCAGAAAATGGCTTGAAATGCACAATTCTTGCAATTGCACAGTCGAGAGAAAACCCTGGAATGGTTGCACAGATGAAACATCGTTCAAACTGTGTGGGGGTAGCGTAACCATGGTTTAAGCAGCATATTTGAGGCTGATAGTAGCCCTTTCATAAGGTTGCCTGAGATTTGTTCATATGCTTCACTGTTAAACCAATCTGTGATTTTGACAGTTGCTTACAGTCTTGCAACTTGTATCCGC
>LD342617.1:176375-198652 GCA_001465055.1 Ptychodera flava | reverse complement strand
CTACCTCACACCCTAACACAGTTTGCTACAAACCTATCGTTTTTAATGATACATGGACCCTGCCCCATTTACATGAAATTAGGTGGAAGGTTTGTACAACTTACCCCAATATCGTCAACCAGCATTTTGTCGAGACCAACTGGGCCAAGAGAACTCTTGACAATGTTGGCAATTGACAATGCTGCCATAACTGAAATAAGAACAGAATTGACATTGGCTTGACAAGATGGTCTGAATCTAATAACAGTAATATTAGTCGGTCTGCAAATTCATTGTATTGACATGATTGATTCTCTTCTTGTACACGTTGAGTGTCACCTTGTTTGTATTGACTGACATGAGGCCTTGTGGAAGTAATTTGGCAAAAATTCCCAGTTTTACCGGGCAATGACTCAGCTCCAGCTATTAAAACAGTTGCATCGCAATTACATGTCGTTTTCGAAACAAAGCTACTTGAAAACACCAAAATAATCGTATGTGTTACATCATTCTTTTCTTATATATTCACGTACACATTGTGTTGGAGGGAAGGCTGGGTTTTTTTTCCTGTACGTACACAATACTGCTAAATGTACGGACTACCAGCCAAGGGTTTCCGCACATGACACCGCATGGCCGCGGCCATGATGGATTTCAATGCAGTTCACGATTTTCGGCAGCAATTTCAATTTGCCAAAAACTCCGCACATTAATCTAGGATAAGAATTCTTATAAAATTCTGCGATTAAAAAAATATCTTACCATTTTGTCCCCTTACGGTAGAACCAGTGGTTCTTTCGCCACTAAACGAGAGTGCTGAGCTCGCCGACATGTTGGGTCGCAACTAGAATGTCGAACAGAGCCGAGATATACCGAGTGCCGCATCGGGTAGGTGAAAGGTCACTTTGACGGAGGCCACTTACATGCACTGTTTTGGAAGTCACTCCTTTTAAAGCATTTTATAATTTATTGAAATTGTTTCTTCATATTATTATACGAACAAACACAAATTTGTTACTCGCTTATTCAATGACCATTGCAAGGTCAGAGGTCAAAAGCCGTCGCCTGCGTCGTACCTGCATACGTATATTGTGCATGCACTGCAGTGCAGTGAGTTGACTCTAGTCCCAGTCTTTACTTTACCTTCTGTCGCATTGCCATGTCTCGGTTGATGGCACGCACTTTTATGAACTTTGTCCCTCGGAGTCAATGTGCATGGAGGCCCAGAGCTATGCATACATCGGCAAACGAAGGTAAACACTGTTTTTTCACTCGTGTCGATTCTGTAAACTACCTTTCCCTACCCAAAACAGCAGGGGAAAGTTGTGTGCTACCTCCTCCATGGCTACAGAAAGTTGGAAGCACTGCATGGAACTGAGGCAGCGTAGCGAGTACAAACTTGACTGCCCGACAAACGGTGCCAACAGTAGAAAGTTGATGCACTGATTCTGCCATGAGAATTTTACCGCAGACGAAATGCTAGCTCTGCATGGCAGGGCTGTGTGTTACCGGCGTTGCACGGCCTCCCACCACATGGTGGGAGGCCGTGTAACGCCGGTAACACACAGCCCTGCCATGCAGAGCTAACGAAATGCTATCTGTTATCAAAGCTGCAAAAATACCGAAGACCTTCGAGTCGGAAAAGTTTTTTAGTTTTCTCACAAATTTGCAAATTTTCTGAGGATTCTCCGGAGCTGGCAGTACAGTAGCTCGAGGTTTTGCCTGTGTATTTAGGTCGGACGGCAAAATATGGTTTTACCGTCCGACCCAAACACCCAGGCAATACCTCGAGCTACCGTACTGCAGCTAAGGGACCCTTCTAGCTCCATACATGGATCCAACTACTCTGAAATTTTGTTTTCATCAAGCTGCGGTCAAGTTGTGGCAAATCGGTCAAGGTATATCTCCAAAGTAAATTGTCGTCCAGGGTAAAGTCGCCAAAAATTTGCACTTAAATTTCCTTTACTCCTTGGAGATCGAAATATTTCTTTCTTTACATCTTGCAAAATTTGCCACTGCGAACAAAGTTAGCTCCAATTTCTGCAGCACTCCTCCTCACCCATGCATTTAAAGGGATACAGTCATCGGAACTGCGCTTAAAGGTCGTATGGGACTATCCAAGGTACGATGGACCCATACAACCAATGTAAACACTGTATCCAAGGTACGATGGTGGTTGGTGAGAGTTAAAACATGTCTGTCATAATCTACATCTTATAATTTAAATGATGTAGCTATGATGATGAGGTGCATCTAGATATTGTGCATGAAATATATTGTTTGTAAACAAGAAACTCGCACATGCGCAGTTTTGACGATTGTTTCCCTTTAATTTTTTAGGGCAGTGACCCTGAGTCAGCAGTGTTCAGAATGTCTTTCCGCTTTCTACTGGTGTGACAATTCATTATCGTGCAAACACTTTCAGGCAAAACCAAAATATTTTGAGCAACAGTCTTAACATGTATTATAGGACAGAACGCAGACAGACAGCAGTCCTTGATATAGCCGAGTATAGGACAGAACGCAGACAGACAGCAGTCCTTGATATAGCCCAGTATAGGACAGAACGCAGACAGACAGCAGTCCTTGATATAGCCCAGTATAGGACAGAACGCAGACAGACAGCAGTCCTTGATATAGCCGAGTATAGGACCAAAAGCTTTCTATCTTTAGAATTATTATTCTGATATTACAGTTTTAAAATAAATCAAAAGTGATGTGATTAGACCATGAATATACCTTAATATCACTTACCTATGATAATTTGCCTTGCAAGGACTCAAGATTAAGTTTATTTATTATAGCCACCATAGTCTATGATATAGCCAGTCATAGTGACCTGCCAAGCTGCGGTTATACTTTCTTAACTACCCTAGGTGGTTGTCTTTGAACCTCAACAAATCAACTGTCTGGCTAGAGGGTCTTGCCTGATTTGCATAGAAGCAGATGATCAGATCAAACAACCAATAGTTGACCTTCAGAAATGTGTAGCATTTATAGTTTGTTCCCAACACGACTGGAAAGTTTATCTTGAAATCATGGTTTTTACCATCCAACTCAGTCATAGTAGGTCAAATTTTTATTGTGATAAAATGAGTATTTGACTCAATGACATGATGACCATGATTTTAAGAAAAACTGAGTGAATGGAAATACGCCCTTCTTGGTTGTGTCAATTAAACTTAAGGATTTATAATGTGGTGTGATTTGGAACTAGAAGGTAAACATTTAAACATTTATAATTCATGATTCATGATTTGATTTCAGAACAGACGGTTGTCACTGAAAAGAGAGGTAAAATATTCCTCATTGGGATCAACAGACCATATGCCAGAAATGCTGTCAATATAGAAACAGGAGTGAAACTTTTGGAAGCATTTAAACAGTTTGACAAAGATGATGACGCCCTTGTCGCTGTATTCCATGGCAAAGGTAAGTGTTAGCCAATCAAATCAATGGATTGTCACTAGATTTCACTTTCATTTCGGTCAAAGTCATTTAAAAATCAGCATAAAAATTGAAGTATCAAAATATTTCTTTGACCAACATTCCAACAACAACTACTATGAAAAGAATAGTTTTTGTCGTTTATTAGTTTTGTGATGTGAAGTGAAGCACAAAGTGTGGTATATACTGCATTGCATTTATTATAGTTAAAAATTCAAAATATTTTGGCACTCAACTGTTGTCAGGAAAAAGAGACAAGTCTGTGTGATCAACTGACCAACTTTCTGGCCAGACGGACTTGTCCAATGCTAGTTTACTGCAATCAATTAATGAATCTGTATCTTTGAAATGTGTTGAGATACCCAAATTTGTTGTTTATGTTGTACATAGAATGTGTTTGTCTCAGTAGAGACAATTATGGAGCATACACGAAATGCACTGTATGTTATTCACAGAGACCAGGTCCGTAATTCTGTGGAGAGATTGTGCTAAAAGTTGCCAGGTTTGTGTTTCTCTTAAGGTAGTATGCGCCTTATTAAGTGAAAGACTTAAAATTGTGCTCAAACTTTCCTGAATGAAACATTTAACCATCCTCTTTTCAAATCAACAATAAAAATCAGGGGTCATTCAGTGGAAAGTTTTGAACTAGCGAAACAAATTACCCAACAATTCAAAATGGCCCTGACATTCCTGTGTTCTCTATGATGCAAAAATCAAATTTTGGATTTTTGAAAAACTATTAGGCAGTGAAAGTTTTTCTTTCTCCGAGAGCTTGGAAAATGAGTGGTAGATCAGAAAAGAATAGAAAGCAGGGAATTATGGGATACATGGTATATTAGTGAAGCTACCTGGAATTTTTGTGTATTAAAATATTTACATATTTTCTTATTCAACCATTTGTTACACTACAGTGTTGTGTTTTGTAATGTCTAGGTGGGTGTTTCTGTGGTGGATTTGACTTGAAGCAACTAGCATCTGGGGCATCCTTCAAAGGATCAGAAAAAGACATAGGCTATGCCCCTATGGTGAGTTTAAGGATGCATCTGATGGCAAGGATGAGTTTATAAAGTTATCTAGTGTGTAGGTGTACTTACTTGAACCAGCATCGACATAACATCATGTAGAGGTGCTGCATCTCAGCTTGCTGCAGTCTTGCAAAAATTAGTACAGTTTAGTATCAACTTGTCTGTCAGAACTGGAATTTGACAAATTCTGTAGTCCACAGCCTCTGCTTCATGATGGCTACAGTTGAAAGATAAAGCAATCCCAGAACCTGACAGATCTTTGGATTTGCATAGCCCGGATTATGGATTGAACAAGGGCATTGACAGATTTTGGACATTGGTAACTTTCACATACTGGCAATGTTTTGCAGCTTTGAACTTCAATTTGCAGCATGGACAGAAAATACAAAAGGGAGAAATGCCTTGCCACATTTAAGCCACTGATGAAATGACCTCTGACCCTCCAATTATCATGAGACACATCACAATCCAGTCTCATCATATCTGCAACTTTTCATTTCTTCATATGTACCAATCTGAATTTATTGAGACTTCATGTCTCATTTATATCAATATGTGAATGCTTCTGCCATTGGATATTCAAATCGTCTTATATCCAATGAGGCAGTAGCTTTCATGACTCCTTGAGTTCATGCAAATGCAAATGCATTCTTAATTATGTGCAATACTGTATCATCACGTCTGATGATAAGAGCGTTTAAAGAGGCAGTAGCTATAACTTTTGTTGATTTTTTTCACTATTTTTGTTTTTCATGTCAAGTACAGTTTCTTGTTCCACTCCCCAAAGCATGTTGAGACACCAACTGTGTGGCTTGTGAAGCACAGCATCCATAGGTGTAAAATGCAATGTTATTGTTTACATTTGAATACTAGTCCAGAATTCTCTGCTCAATAATAACAATGCATGCAGTATACACATTTAGTCCCCCAGGGTCTACAAGCTGATACTAGTATATATCATCAAGCTTGGGAGAGTAGAACAAGAAACTGTGGTTGACACTAAACATAAAAATAGTGACAAAAATACTCAAAATTTACAGCTATTGGCCCTTGAAGGATGATTGAATGTATTGAATACACTTTGAATTGAAATATTTTTGGAAGTCAAAACTATAGGCACACGATAAATTCCTTGAGAAAAACATTGCATGGAATGAATGTTCCCTACCATTTATGGACACATTTTTCACATCCTTTCACGCTAGCACTACCTGAATGTCTTGTCTGAATGTATGTTCTCCACAACAGGGTCCTTCTAAATCAACCTTTAGTAAACCAATTATTGGTGCCATAGATGGCTATGCTGTGGCTGGTGGCCTTGAGCTTGCCTTGATCTGTGATATGAGGGTTGTTGAAGAGAGCGCTATCATGGGGGTATTCTGTCGGCGATTTGGTAAGAGATTTTTTTAGCATGACGATTACGAAGTTCTTTTGGAATGGATTTGATAGAAAAATCAGAGATACAGTTCCAGTTTTTTATGACTTCACCATTCCTGAAGCATTCATTCAACAGATACACTGTTACCTTCATTATAAAATACAAATATCTTATAACCTTTATCATCAAACTTATTTTCCCGGAATGCTTTATTATCGTTAAATCTAACTTCACCAGGAATGTTATATGTTTTTGAATTGCTCACCTCATTTTATTCACAAAGATGCAATTTTGCAACAGTAAACACTAGTAGTGCAAGACTTCAACTGTTTTTGTTTATACATCAATACATTGGTGTTGACCATCTTCATAGACATTATCAAGCCGTTTAATATTGTATCATTCTCCCCTCTGAAAAATGTTACAGGGGTGCCACTCATAGACGGTGGCACAGTGAGACTGCAGAAGCTGATTGGTCTATCAAGGGCCTTGGACGTGATCCTGACCGGCAGACCAGTGAAAGCACAGGAAGCCTTACAGTTTGGTCTGGCCAATAGAGTGGTTCCTGACGGCACTTGTAAGTGGTTTACAATCTTCATTAACGTCAAATCTACAATTTGCAGTGCTGTGATATTATGATAATGGGCATCTTTTACCAGTGATGCATACAGATTTTAACTTACTGATATTACCATCTTAGATACAGAGTTGTCCATGACAAAGTTTCACTGGATGTCATAACTAGATCTAGTATATTCTCTTAGCTCAGCTGTCAGTGACACTTTGCCATTCATATCTGCCAACACCTATAAAATACATGACATCATTAGTAGCCAACTAAAGTCCAAGCACACTGCATAGGGATGTGCTGCTTGTTTTTTGAAATTCTGCAGAGTTCCTTCACCATAAGATATATCTTGTGCATAAATTTCTCTAAGGAAATTAATTGTAAAATATCTCATATGTTTGAAACTCTGCTTTCTTTCACTTCACTAGACATTTTCTCCTCCAAAACACAAGGATATTACTCTGAGAAGTAAACCTAGCCCCACAACAATCATGTAAATTATTTTTTTCCTGACAGGTCTTGATGAAGCCATCAAGTTGGCCAATGAGATTGCAGCTTTCCCCCAAGAATGCATGAAAGCCGACAGAAGAGCCGCATACTATGCAGCCTACGATAGCAACTCCTTTGAAGACGCCATGAAATATGAGCACGAGAACGGTGTTCCAATAATCATGAAGGAATCTGTTAAGGGTGCTTCAAGGTTTGCCAGTGGTGTGGGAAGATCTGGTTCCTTTGATGCATTCAAAAGCAAACTTTGAAGTACTGGAAAACTGAAGAGGAAAACACAATATAGCAGCTGATTTTATTTCATGATAGAAATCTGTAAAATTACCATAATATACTAGAGTTTTATTAACTATATATGGGGAAGTATCAAAACAAATGTCAATAAAATTATTGACTGTTTATATTCTCAGCTTGACCAGAGTAGTGTGTGAAGAGATTTATCCGAGGCATTACTTTCAGAAATTCAAATATGGGCACCATTCATTGTCTGTATAATGGTTAGTGTATCCATTGGTGCTTTTACCCTGACCTTGACAGGGACATGATTTTGCACCTGCAATTCATACCAAAAGCATTTGCTGTGAGTGGACTGCTTTAGACTTGACTCAGTTCAAAAGTATGCCCACAAGAGAATATTTTACAGCAACTTATCAGTGAGCAATTCTCATTATAGGTATTGAGAATAGCTATATAGGATGTGTCTATTGACAGTACAGCTACTGCTCCATACAAATAAAGGTTTAATTTTTAATCATTTAGTATTCATGATCCAGAATTTGGTTTTAAACAGTAACTTTTTTATTGTTTATTGCAAAATCATTATTCATTTGCTGCGTTGGCTAGGCATTACCAAAGAGGGCACCCTTCATGCCTGGTTAAAAGCTCAATACAAGTAATCCAGTGATACAAAATTTAGCTATGTGCATATGATGCAAATGTGATAATCTGTTAATGTATTTTTTCAGTCTGTCTTTTACCTTGACCTCTTCAGCTGTGAAGACCAGAGGATTGTCTCAAAATATTTCAGTCCACATACTAAAATGTGACAAAATAGAGGAATTCATAAAAACAATCAGGGTATCAGTATTTTCAGAATAATGATAATGGATATGCTTTTCATTTATGCAAAATTCTGGAAAATGTTTTTTTTTCAAAGAAATGTACATTGTTGAATAAAAGGGTCTTGATATAAATACAAAAGATTTTTATTTAACATATCTTGATGTCTTGTTTTTTCACACTGATCCAATGGTAGATGTAGATACTGGCGACTCTTTGATAAATGGTAGTGATGGTAACCTTTCCACCAGACTGAGAGATCCATCGCTCGAGGGCGCTTTCTAACATCCCCACCCCTGCCCCAACATCTACATCTGACCAACTGCTATAGCAGATCCCATTCAAATCTCTTGCTTGGGTTGGAAGTGACTATCTGTTATTGAACAAGAAAAGTAAAGAACAAGCAAAGGCATTGCAAAATAGTGCCCAAAGTGAAAAATAGTGCTGAGCTTGAGTTTTGTTACCAGCATTGGAGCTTGTTTTATTTTAACTGTAATTTGAAGTATTTCTGTAAAGATAATTGTCTGCTTGAATCAAATTGCTAACTGTTTTGGAAGATGGCTGCAACATTCTGTGGCAATATAGGGAGTTACATAGCCCATAGCAATTGTAGCAACGACCATGAATTTCTGCAAAAACACCGCTGGGGGCGCCATTTTCATCACCAACTAAAATTTCCGTGGACTTCCCCACACGAAAAACTCCTCAGTTGTCAACCTGACATTGACCTAACACCTGTCAAGGGGATTCGTGCCACTGAATGTTTTAAATAGGAAAATTGAGCTCAACGCTACTGTGGTGGCCAAAGACAGGTTATATAGCTTTTGTTGGTGCATTCCTTTGCTTTCTGAACACTATTAACTCTTTGAGTACCGAAGTTAATTTTTGTCGCCCGCATAAAATCCAACCCAGTCAATTTTTTCATATTTTGATTAAAAACTCCATCAATGAAGATTGATGTCCATTTGGCCCAAAATTATCAAAAAATTGCCGAAAAAAATAAAAATTTGTAAAATGTTGCAGTGAAATTTTGATGGGAAATATTACAGCATTCAAGGGTTGACAAACCTAAGCAAGGGTCTCTTTGGATTGTGTACCGGTCTCAGTAATCACCACAATCATCATCATTGTCATCGTCATTTTCTTGTTCAGCATCATCTATTGCCATAACTGCAGTCACAGCCAAACTATCGATTTATTGTGCTTACCAAGATGATAAACAGGAATATTTTTTATCATCCCCATGACAATTACTGTATCTGATAAAGTAATCAAACCTTACACTTGTATTTTCTTAAACGACCATTATACTAAATTGCCCAAAAACATCACAATCCATAAATGTGTATACGAGAATGGAAATAGTAAGACCAACATTAGTCAGTTATATTTTTCTTTTACTTACTCTACTTCGGGTAATTAATGCAGTTTTTCTTCGCTGGTCTAAAATTCCCGGCTGCCGTAGTATACTATTAAAATGTAGACTTTAGTAGTACTGACTTTTACACTTGCATGATGAAGATGATGGATTGAACAATCGTCTATCAAAATAGATAAATTGTCCGAAAAACTCTTTTTGTCGGCGTAATTGTGCATGTGGAAGTTCTTTGTTTGAAGGCCAAAATCGTTACAACAAAGTTGTAAATACAGACATGAATGTATACCTATTAAAATCTTGAACAGCAAAGTAATATCGAAACAGTTTGGAAAGTAGTCGGCTTACGTCTCAATCGTCTATTATGCTCAGAAAAATTATCTATGGGCTGCTTTCGAAAAAGAAGCTGTATATGTATTTTTATGGTAACCAGATATCAAGCAAAACCTAAAAGTCGAACGATTCACTTTCCAAGGAGCGTAATTAACTGAAATATATGAAAATGCTGACGCTTTTCCTAAAACCACGGAGCCGCTGCTGCTACCTCCGTGCTAAAGGGAAGCCATTCACGTTTGACACGTAAAAAAATATTTACATAAGTATTATGATTTCGGTTGTGCGACAGCGTTGTGAATGGTATTAATTCTGGACGTAACTTTCGTAAGCAAAATACTTATTTTAGAGAATATTTATCATTTCATATAAAATCACGTAATAATTCATTCTCTGAAGCAATCTCATTCGAAAAATATGTCTCACTAATGCATTGGCTACTCAGGTGAGGCCCAGCAATACAGAACAAAGGGTGTGCATTACATCCGACGATGGGGGCGCTGTTAGCTGACCTCGCTAGCGAAGCGTAACACAGTAGCACATAGGCAAATAGGCTCGTAGGTCAACGAACGCTGTTCAGAATAGCACAAGTAAAAAATCGTCGCAGTCAAAATGGCAACATATTATCGGCAACTCAGAGGATGACGTATCACAAAAGGTAGAGTATCTTATACGTTTTGTTTTCGGCAAATGTTTAGCATTCAGAGCAAATGTTACCAATGGCCCATTATTCACAATTTTCTGTGACATATCCGAACGTACATACGTCATTGAATTCTATTATATGGGAAAGGGAATTTCGCTGATGATGATTTTCATCGTTCAGCTTTTCAGAGTGCTGTCTCGTCAATATGTTTCAACAAACAGCAATATTGACTGGAAGGCAGCCTTTCTGGCCGTGTTTCTGTCCACCTCAATCATTTATAAATATAGTTCAGCGAAAATGTCTCGAATAGCGGCGAATGAAAACCTAACGACGTCATTTCCGCATCGTCTATTCCCGCGGGAAGATCGGCAAAATGATAAATAGTGCGAAGGTTACCAATATGACGCACAGACGACGCGTCCTCGAGATTGTCATTCTCTATCTTGTCCGCAATGGGCCTGATCATCCGTAGGTTTGACCGTCCGTTATTGTCGTTCCGATAGTGACGTGCCCCAGGGTTGCAGGAAGCCGCCATTTTTAAACAACGGACGATGAAAAGCTGTACTTGTACGTGCAATTGCACTTTCCAACAATTTTTTTTCCATCTCTTAAACACGCAATGATAGATGTCAAGGCCAGTAATTAAAAAAAAGCGAAAACGCTGATTACTGATTTGAAGATAATACTCCATCCTACTCGCAAGTCTTGCTGTTTACTGGAAATATTCGTCCTTTCTCAACGTTGATGTGAACCCTTTGACGCCTGGTCTTTTTATAGTAACATATGTGCCCGAATTACACCTATATGTGAGGATTTAAGCATGAGAGGTTTAATATTGTAATTAGAATGACGCGTCTTATTCCGTTCAATCGGTTTTGCTTCCCAAAAGTTGTATTATCAAGTCGAGTTTTACACCGCAAGTTTCTTGACTTTTGTTTATGTCAGTCACTTTCAGTAACGTTTCCCGTTTTGTGTTCAAAATTTACGCCAGGACTGATCAAATCGGGAGTAGTTTTCACCAATGTAATATTTTCTGTGTTTTTGTTATTTATAATATAACGGAAATATTTTCTTACCCGTCTTTGTTATTTGTAATATAACGAAAATATACTCGTCTCTGTGAGGTATTCGAAAAATGAAGTGTTAAACCCTAGCGAAACTATATTATCGTTGAAAACATCGGTATGAAACGAAACGACAGCACCAGCACCGACGACAGAAATAGTGTGTTGTCAACATTATCAGATCGTTACTTTTCTGCTGTGAAACGACATTGTGCGTTTTTCACAATTTATAACAGTCAACCATCTGTTAAGAAAATTTCATTTGTTCATAAAAATGCCTCGCCCATCCCGACAGGCATGCAATATTTCATTCGTATTATTTTATTGTATTAATCCCTACAGACATCGACATCTGTGCGATCTCTGCCATACAGCTTGAAAATTCTAAATCAGCAGTTTGTTTGCTGTAGTTCACAGCAGTACACTCTACAAAACTAGGCATGATGGGGTAGCAGCAGCGGGTGGAATAACGCAACGTGTTATCTCAGTCTCGCTGGCCCCGGTACTTCAAAATTAAATAAAGGATAAAAATAGCAGCCTTCATGTTTTAACGTTCACACATAGACCCATAGCCTTTCCAAGAAACAAAGCTATCCAGACAGAAATGTGGGGCCGATTTTAGGCATACTGAATCTTTTCCACTGCCGTACGACGCACTCAAAAGCTAAGCGGCTAAGTATAAGGACAGATCAACGTGCACGAAATACACGCTATAATAAAGCGGTCGAAAAAATAAAGCGATAAGGCCAGGAAGAAAAAATAAATTGTTCATCGGAATCGCCGCTTCTACTTTGGCATATTTGGAAATTTTTTGTTTTTTGATCCCGGCAAATTCTTACTTCCGCATTACAAATATTTTTAGTACTGCCGCTGGTGGCGCCCTACACTGTGTCGGGTTTTCGCGGGCACGGGATTTTGAATGAGACTTCATACGTGTTCGGACTTAGTTGACCGCCAACACGTTGTTGTGACGTCTGAATTTGGCGAATCACGACGCAAAGTGGGTCGATTTGGCCAGAAATTTGCTCGTTTTGTAAAGGTTAGTACATGTCACATCATGAGTATTAATTTGATCGCCAACATTCGACGTGGTTAGTTCCAGAGACGCTATTCAGTGTTTGTCCTGACATTACGTTCGGCGATTTGTTCAACAAGATCGTGACAGCAGATATAGATGGACGGTGCATCTGATTGAATGAAACTTGCATCGAAAGTATAAAAATTTACGGCAATGACAAAACACATGGTTGCGTCGATGTTAAAGTACGATCTGAATGATGACTTATGTCACTATATAACACCACTCCGATCACAGTACAGTGTTGTTAGACCATTGTGTAAAATGTGTATATATAGTAGGTAAAACACTTGAAATCTACACAGAGGTTTTTGACCAAAAATTCTTCTTGGTTGTGAAAGTATGACCCTAGTAGACAAAAGAGGCCAAACATGGGGCCAAAGTAAAATGAAAAAAACTCAGATGCTAGGTCCTACCAGGACAATATTAAAGGACAATACTGAATTGTTGAATTTCAGTGATTTGCTGTACATTTCAGTTTTATTCTGAGAAATTTTGAAATGCTCAGAATATGTTGTGCAAACACTAACTGTGAATGTAATGGCCTATATTATTGTTGGGAAATATAGTATTGAATTCAGTTACCAGTATCAGTGTTTCTTGTCTGAGATATTTCTGGTAAAAAGGGAAACAATTATCTTGCCTTGTCTGCATGTGTGCAAAAATGCCAGAGAACCGCGTTTACCTTCGGCCTAAAAAAAATAAAAAAAAAATTTTTCGCTCGCCGCTCCTGGGACTTGGTCCAAAAAATCCGATGAACAAGATTTTTTTTTTCTCTGGCCTAAAGCGGCAGTTGCCGAAAAAATCTGCCCAAGATCCTTTTTGAGAGTTGTGATCAAAATAAATGTTACTTCAGTCTGTTAAGATCAAATGATAAAAAAGTACGCTTCCCGTAACCCGACGTACCCTACAGAACCCTTCGACCCTGTGCTATGGTTTTTTTGGGGTTTTTTTTTGGGGGGGGGGGTTGATTGTTTTGGACATTTTACAATTCACACATGATTTTGCCAAATTTTGCTTTTCCTCGATGGATCGCATCCTACTAAATAAAAGTGTGTTTGTGGTAACGTACCATCGGGAAATATGCTTGGTCGGAATTTGTTCTGTTTTTTTTTTTATTTTGGCCAAATGTCTCAGAGTCGGCAAGTCCTCAGCCGCAAACGCCGGTCATCACATTGTGCAGCCAAGACCTTCATGATAACCAGGCGGCCAGTTCTTCACAAGCGAAGTTAAGGATTACTAATTTTATTCGCACGCGAACTTGATATTAGTTAGAACCGCCGACGCAAAAGTGCAGATATGTAAAGCAAATGTAAAACTGTTGAATATTTTGTGTTTCCTATTCAACCATGAGGCAAAAACTGCGGAATTTGTAAAACGACACTTTGAATCATATTAGCAAAGCCAATCAATCGATTCACGATCATACCTCACAGTAGGGACAAAAGTGATATTTTGTCAGAGCTTGTATCAACTTGTATGTCTCTTTTCTGTTCTTCCGCTACTATCAATATATTGATATCAATACAAACACTGCAAGGCCAATGATAAAAATTGGAATTTTTAATGAGCTTATAATTCAAGTATCACGTAAAACAACATATGCAATACCGCTTGGCTTGTGATGTATGTATGTATATATGTATCTTTGTATGTATGTGTGTATGTATGTATGTATGTATGTATGTATGTATGTATGTATGTATGTATGTATGTATCTTTGTATCTATGTGTATGTGTGTTTGTGTGTGTCTTCACGCTCACAGTACGTGAATTAAGGGGTGTCCCCTAGAATGCCGCATAGTAGGGTATTTGACTCTTTAGACCCAAACTGTAATACGGTGTAGCAAAGTAAACTATCAAATTCTAATAACATGTATGTGCTTTTTCACAATCAAAGCGTATGTAAGATTGGGCTGCCTCTTCCAAACACAAACACAAAACAAAACACGTATGGATCTCTACAAAATTTTAAAATGCAAGACATAAAGTACACTCATGTAGACGCATTGAACTTTGTACTTGTCATGCGCATACATTCATATACATACATACATACATACATACATACATACATACATACATACATACATACATACATACATACATACATACATACATTCATACATACATACATACATTCATACATACATACATACATACGTACATACATACATACATACATACATACATACATACATACATACATGCCTGCCTGCCTGCCTGCCTGCCTGCCTGCCTGCCTGCCTACCTACCTACCTACCTACCTACATACATACATACATACACAGACAGACAGACAGACAGACAGACAAACACCGACATAGACACGCCCATTTTCACACATACATACTACCACGCACAGACCTTGAGCACATCTATAAATGCTTTACAGTACGTTCCAAACTCCACGAAAGAAACAAGTGCCATGGAAAATGCTTTTTCCACTGGAAATGGAAAAATTAATGTCATCAATTTTAAGCGTGAACAAATTATTTTTGATATACACAGGCACAGATGTTCGTCATATTGGACACAACAAGTACTATTATAATAGCAGACCTCTTGACATCCATCGCTCAAGCACTTCAACACTCATTGCATCTGTTCCATTCGTCACGACACGTTGTTGTTGTTGTTTCAAATTTCTGAGTGAGTGATATTGTCCAATTTGCACGAAAATAAACTACTTTGAACCTAATATGTGTGTGTATTTTGTCGTTTTAGTTTTGGACGGGTCATCTTTATTTACGTGTTTGCTTTTTGTCTTCTTTATTTCGTGATCACTGTGGCCGGTCAACAACCTCGTAGAAATTTGCAGACCAGCCAAGTACGTGTCAATTACAATTATCCCAATGTCAATTGCACCAGCAAAGAACCTAAGTGCTCTGGATGGCTGTGTGAGACATTGACACAACACATTGTTTGTGGTTGTGGTTGTATGTTATATAGAGCCGATCGAACCGCAGGTGCCAAATTCAGTATATACAGCGCACTGCTTGCATGCTACTGATGTTAATGTGAGAGTAGCACGACTGGAGAAAAGTGGGTCACGATAAACCATATTGCAGTTTAATACTTCTCTAGGGGTTATAATTACTTATAATAACACCCTAAGATACAGAGATTTTGGGTCCCATACAGGTACGCTACAGACGCGGGCATGCGCAGTGAACCACGATTATTAACAATATTCGTACTTTGAACCAATACGACTGCAAAGCAGGGCGTTTCCTCTAATATCGACCACAGATCACACAGGACGGTGACTCGTATGTGATATGTGATGTTCAGGGGAAAACGCACGCTTTAAAGAGTGCTCTGGTAACGCCTTTATCGGATTTCGCCAAAACAGAACGAATTTCAGCTGTGTATGAGGTGAAGTATTTCAAAGCTTCTCCCGTCTGCGTCCACCTGCCTCCTTTGCTCATGACGGACGGAGAGAGAGAGAGAGAGAGAGAGAGAGAGAGAGAGAGAGAGAGAGCGATGTGTGGATGTCTTTTCAATCAAGGTTTTTCATTCATTTGTGCACAATTGTTTTGTTTAGCTTATGTTATTTTATATTGTACATTGACAGGAAATCTCCGAAAGTGATAGCGAATGGTAGACAGCTGTAACGCTCTGAGTTATTTACAATTTTCAATAATATTGAAATATGGCTCTCAAGTTAGGCGACTCTGCAAAACACCCGTCCACGTCGACAATGAAGACCGTGGTGAAAGCCTGCGTTTACGACGACTATGAAGTTCTGGACACGTTGCTTCGTGATGGCAGCATCCACGTCAACGTACACATTCTCTTTGACAACGTACAGAAGCTGGAGAAGTACTTCCAGTATAATCTTGGAGACAAGCTTAAGAAGGTAACTCCCATTCAGATAGCGGCCAAACTTGGCAGTCCGAAGTGCATGCGGGTGTTGCTCCAGCACGGCGCCAATTTAGACATCGCTATGCCGTACTTCTCTCCGCTGGCGATCGTCTGCCGATCACTGCCGAAAAGCCCGGAGTACATGGGTCGGTTCGAAGAGTGCATCATGATGCTAGTGGAAGCGGGATCCGACCTGACGCACTTGCAGTCGTGCGCTTCCCCAGTCACGGGGTACGGGTCGCTCCTGCATCTGCTTGTGAACAACAAGATGAGCGTCGGGCTGATGCAGACAGTCGTCCGCCACGGAGTCGACATTAACGTCACCGACTCTCGGGGACAGACCCCGCTGCACTATGTGATGTTTCTTTCCGAGCCAATCGAAGTTTTTGTCCGGGCTCTGCTCGGCCTTGGCGCCGATCCCAACATGCAGGACGACGTCGGATGCAGCCCGATGCTGTACTGCGCATCCCATCAGGACAACCCGCAACTTTTGCAGCTACTGTACGACGCTGGGGGCGATCCGAACATCACCGATCACTACGGCCAGAACGCTCTCCACTTGGCTTGCAAACATCTGAAACTAGAAAGTACCAACTTTCTGGTGGAGCGGGTGTCCGACATCAATGCCAGGACATACAGTTTCAACACGGCGGCGAATTTTCTCCTCATGAAGGTGGCCGAGAATTACTGGAGCATGGTGGACAAGAACATGGAGGTCGCGCTTTGCATCCAGAAAGTTCTCAACTACGGCGGGATCATAACTCGGTCAGTCGTTGAAGACCAAGCCGTGCGCTATTTGCAGAAATACAACCGCAACCATCGTGAGAGTTACCCACTGGAAATTCTCGGCATGGTCGTCAACACTCACGCCCGCATCGGGGTGGTTCATCTGAAAGAGGAATTGTCGATGGTGGTCCGTCCTTTGCCCTCCAGGCTCAATGGCTTCTTCCGCCAGCTGTGCGCGACCGAGAAGATCCCGCGCCGCCTCCAGCACCTTTGTCGGTGTGCCATACGCGGTTTCCTTGGAAGTAGGTGCCATCTGACCTTCTCTCACACAATTCTGCCGAGGAAGCTCCAATCATATTTGGTGTTAGAACCGTCAACTGACATCACCTAAATCATAAAGCTGAAACAAACTGAACCTCGAGTATATTGGACACACTCCAAAAAAGACATTGGAGATAGCCAAAAGGGGAAAACTAAACAATTTTCATGTTTTACTGACAAGGGCATTCATTCATTCATTCAATCAGTTCTTTAAAGAAAACTTATGGACTATATCTTTTCTTGCTATTTACATAAATGCGATACAGAAAAAAATCGTGTGTCGTTTGAATGATGTGATGTGTTGTACGTCACAAAGCTCATATCATTATGACGTCACAGCATATCCTGTCACTCAAACGTATCAAAATAAGACAGGGTAGGAGATATGGCACATGGCTTGCGGGTATAACGACTGTTTTGTGAAGGAAATCAGTCGCGTTGTATCTATTGAATGATCATATATAATAATATGTACATGATGATGTTGGTATAGTTCGATAATGTAAATGATATATGGCAGATTAAGATGTTTAAATGGCATATTCTTCTCTAACTGATAAAGGGATTTATTGTGTAATATAATAGAGGTAATATATTGTTTATGAATGCGCGCAAGATTTCAAGGAGCAGATCAAAACAGCGCATTTTACACTGTAGACACTGTTGACAAACTAAAATGTTCGTGTTTCAACATGTTGTCACAAGAACTCGCAATTGACATACAAAACGAAATGGTGAACTCTTCAAACGTTACTTCTACTGGCCCTTTAAGAGATGCAACCGTAGTGTACGTCTGCTAGTGACTCCACTTTTCGTTCAATCAGATTTTATGTTCATCGATATCAGTTTCATTTGGAATGTTGGGTTCTTTTATTTGAAAGGGAAGAGTTCTTAAATTATAAATTACTAGCTTTCGTCAAGAAGCATAAATACATTAAACGCGGATTAAACGAAATTCAGCTAACCCACACCAGCCAATGTGTAGTTGCTAAAGTGACCTGTAAATTCATCCAGTAGTCGTTGGCAGGGAGGGGGAGGGGGAGAACAGAGCAACGAGTCGAACAAAATGAAAATTACCTTCATTGAGTGCGAGGCGTCTCTGTCGGTGCCCCGTTTTCTGATTCGCTTGATGTAAAGTTTTCTTGAGTGCCCATGATCTAGGCACATCTAATGAAACGTAACGGGGCTCTATCCCCGGCCACATTCAATCGGAGCTGGGAAACGCACGTCTCGGCTTAAAGCCACTCCGACGACCAGGTTTCATTGCTGGCATAGATTTGTCCAAGCGATTTCGTGTTGGAGGGAAGGTAACCGAAAAGGCGGGAAATGTAAACTCAAAGGACGAGGTGATCAGACGATAGAAATATTTTGATCGACTGATATTGATAAATATGAAAGCAGCTAAGGACTTTGGGGATGGCTTTGTATGAAACCCCTGAGAAATAATCGTAAATATATTAAGTAATAAGAGATCTCACTCAGTGATCTCCCAGTCAATAATTTCCTCCTCCAAAGGAAAGGAATTCATCATATTACTCGTAATGATCACGTCCAAATCAAGGGGGGAAATCATGTGAATGGGAAATGGGGCAAAGAATTTTTATTATTCAATGCACCAGTGACATTTTGAATAGCAGAATCATTCCGCTTGAGTAGTCAGTTAACAAAATTACGACCGTCAAGATTTAAAGTGAAAATTCCAGGTGTTTCTCGGCCGAAAAATCCTCACAAACTTTCAGGAAAACCGTCTGTGTTCGCCGTGTCTTTGCGCTTGTGAGCTCGCTTTGCAGTGGCATGTACAAATATCCCGCCAAAACTGGACTCATTGTAGAACTTTTCGCGCCCAAAGTTAGGCGCGTAAATAACATATCTAGATATGTAGTTTACAAAGTAACCTTACATAACTCGGACCAAATCTCACCAAATACATGTTCGTAATAATAAGTAGAAAGCAAAATGATTATATAATATTGCAAGAAACGCTGAAATATGTATGGGATTGGTTTTGCGATTGATACATTCAAAAAGAACTAGTTTATGATAGTTGTGAACCTGCCATTTTAACCTACTTGTCGATTAGGGCTTAATACAGTATTTTGATGGAGTCGAAGTGAGAATATATGGATCGTGAGAAACAAAAAAATATGAACCGATTGTCGGGAAGATCCTCGGCGCGAAGCCCAGACCCGCCAGCTAGGCACAGTCGACCGAACATGACGCAACTTGATTTATTGCGCATGCCTGGTTGTATGACACGATTGTATTACAGATATTCTCGCTCTGATGCCCATTGTACAGGAATTTTAAGACAAACGTTTCCACATTTCTCTCTTTTCAATCTCTGATATGTAAATTTATTCAAAACTTGCCAAGACAATGCACTCTTTCTATAACACAAACATAAAGTTGGCATTTATTGACAGCAAACACTTTCAGCGAAATAATTATTGTAAGATGTGGGGCTATTCAATAAAATTCTCTATGAATTCAACGAATCTGGAGCACTTATCGTATTTTTGAATGCATTGTTCACAAGACTTTGACACATTTTCAATGTTATCTTTCGCAACACGATTGGTGATGAATTTTGTGGCATTATCAACAAGTTGATGATGACGTACCTATTCCATCTCCATTTTAAATGTGACGAATGTTGTATTTTCAATACGCAATAGCGAGTTATTACAGTGCATTTCACCAAGGTACCGCAACTCAGCGTACGAGACGGACACAATCCACGTACAGAACACACGATTAGCTTGGGTATCACGCACACATTTCAAAGTCACCGACTCGTCGATTTTACAGTAAACAAGCATGGGACAGCCGCTCTGTCTAGACTGAGAGATACACTTGATCTACAATGTATGGCTTTTTAGTTAGTTTCTGTTAAAAATACCTTCACCTCTTGAACTCTTAGCTGAAATTGTACAAGAAAAAGTTACATTGTAGATCAAGTCTGGTCAACTGTTTATCTCTCAGTCTAGACAGCGGCTGCCCCATGCTGGTTTACTGTAATAAATCGACGAGTCGGTGGCTTTGAAATGTGTCCGTGATAACCAAGCTAATTGTGTGTTTCGTACGTGGATTGTGTCCGTCTCATACGCTGAGTTGCGGTACCTAGGTGAAACGCACTGTAGATAATCTAAATTTACACAATTGTTCTTCCAAAAATAGCAAAGACAAATAAAAAAATATTTATGTTTCCGGTAACCCTACCTACCCTAGAAAACCCACTAATCATAGACATTTGTTTCTCATTTTTAAAAAATATCGAGTAAATTCTCTAATACAATTGTCACCTCATTTAATTTGTCTCACTCAACAAAGGAAAAAAATAAATGAAAAATTCCTCCGCCCTACCTACCCTAATGTCACCGGAAACACACACTTTTTTATTTGGCCTAATGCTATTTAATATAAATCATCTTAAAATAAATTTGAATACATTTATATAAATGAATGATATTTCATCGCTGTGACCCAATATCTAACAGCGTTGTTTAAATTCATAACGTATTCTGACCAAACACTTCAAATCTGCAATACAATACCACATCCTCTTGTGAATATTGAAACTTTATGGGGCAATTGTTTCCTCTTTTACAGTCAGTGCCATTATTCTTCGGTGGGGCAAGTTGGTAATTACCTACCAATTTAGCTAGGGATATTGCAATATACCAAGGGAACTTCCTAAGCCAAACTCTGTTTTCCTATCCTGAGCGGCAAGATGAGATCTAAACAAACACAGCGGGTAATGAGATTTTACAGCCAGCAATGGTGATCTGATAACTGGGATGAACCATTTTCATGTAGGTTCGTTAAAAGGGTACTGGATTGGGGAATGAAAACTACAAGGAATAAAACACGATCGTAAGAGATCATATCGTGCCTTGTCTTCTTTTTGATATATATTGCACATAACTAAGTTTGAAAAAGCTGCATGAAGTAACATCATTACAAAACATGGTATTTTGTACAAAAGTTTGAGATCACCCCTTGTACATTAATCTTTCCAAAGCTGGTCTTTACTGTGTGGTTCACAGGAGTCTGATTCAAAAGCAATCAGCGAGTCAAAAAAAGTCAACTTTACAGTCTGTCTTGAAAGCTCCATCGAAATTCGAGACAAGATGGCAAAATTGTACAAAGCTACATGAAGTTGAAACTATGATAAATATCGCTCAGAGAATAAATGCACAACAGACGGCACTTCAGCATGTCATTGCCCATCTCATTCTCAGTACCATTGCCCAAAACATCCTGGAAGGCCACAATCAAAAAGTTTGACATGGCCTGCACAACTAGTTGCTTAATTTTTTGTGGGTGAAGAAACCTTTGATAGCAGCCAATAAAATATTGACAAAATACTTTTTTTAGAATACTTGTACTGTACAAAACCAGCCGGCAATCAGAACAGTGTTCACATAATACGCGATGAACTGAGCAACACAATACAAAATCACTACCAAAGTTCCCTCTGACCAGCTAAATTACTGAAACATAAAGCGGACAGTGGAGTACATTATGGTTCATCCCGGTATCAGATCACCATTGGTGGCTGTAAAATTTGTTACTGAAACATAAAGCGGACAGTGGAGTACATTATGGTTCATCCCGGTATCAGATCACCATTGGTGGCTGTAAAATTTGTTACCCGCTGTGTTTGTTTAGATTTCATCTTGCCGCTGCAGATAGGAAAACAGAGTTTGGCTTAGGAAGTTCCCTTGGTATATTGCAATATCCCTAGCTAAATTGGTAGGTAATTACCAACTTGCCCCACCGAAGAATAATGGCCTTAGGCCAGAGAAAAAAAAAATCTTGTTCATCGGATTTTTTGGACCAAGTCCCAGGAGCGGCGAGCGAAAATTTTTTTTTTTTATTTTTTTTAGGCCGAAGGTAAACGC
>LD342617.1:158028-175768 GCA_001465055.1 Ptychodera flava | reverse complement strand
GTAATGCGGAAGTAAGAATTTGCCGGGATCAAAAAAAAAAAAATTTCCAAATATGCCAAAGTAGAAGCGGCGATTCCGATGAACAATTTATTTTTTCTTCCTGGCCTTAACTGTAATTACCATTTCAAAATGGTTATTGTGTTAGGTACTTTGAATTGACCATACATTATTTTGTCATATATTCAGTTCATCCAGTAAAATCATAGATTATGTGAATTAATCGAAGAGTTCTTAAAGAATAGCTCCCAAGTCAGCATTGTTATGTTGTGAAGCTAAACCTGAAGTATACGCATGCAAAATGTAAAAAACAAACATATACTTTCCAGAAATCCCCCATAGTTCAGAGCTGTGAACAAACGTCTTTTGAACGCTTTACAATCGAAAGTATGCCACAGTAATATCATTGTTTGTGTTCTGAAATCGTTTAAAAAGCTCGTAAGTTCAAACAATGCCTTCTCGGTCGTTTTCTTAAGTTATATGCTAGGGGAAATCAAAATGTCCGTACATACTATTATACAGAAAGTCTGAGTTAAGTACCCCGCTGGTTGAACGCCCTCCGTATATTCAAAGGCGAAAACAAGGCGCCTTATACACTTCGGACATTCTTTTGAAGAATATAACAGAGGGTGGGGCATTACCAGCGTTGACCTTAGACAGTGTCGTTTGTAATTGTGAATCGGAAAAAGTAATTTCTTTTGATCGTCTCACCTTTACCTATTCACGAGACTAGCGCACATCCCAAGAAGATATTGTGTTCGATGAAAAGATTTCTACTCAAACTGGCCATTTCTCCGTCGTCGGTCAAAAATGTTAATACTGAGGCTTGTGATATAAGTCTGGCTCAAACGATGGTTCATCAAAACTCGTCGTGACTTCCAAAAGATTGCATCGTTCACTGTTGACTGGACGTAAGTATTTCCGATTTTACATACACTATCTATAGACAGGGCTAGTTGTCTGATAGTCATATTTTTTATGACTTTGTGTAGTGCGAATTCAGTACATAAGACATGGGAAGGTAGACATACGGACCTGCTACTGACTTCAACTGTAAATGTCTATGATTCGATGTATCGCTTGCGGCGCATGGAATAGGTGTACCCTTATTCGAAAAACAGTACATGTGAATCGCCAAAGTCACTCTTCATTTTATTAATGACAGTCGAATACATTTTTGATGCCTTCGTGCTGAAAGTGTAGATAACACTCGATCCTATAACATGCCACCTCAAGACCCTACAGGACACAACAACGACGTCACGAAAGTAATAGCAAGCAGGGCATATCTTTACGAGTTTGAAATAATCTTGTCCAAATAAACTTCTCAGGTACCAGTTAGGTCAGTGTCAATCATACTCAGACCGCGTGCGGCTATATCCAGATTGTTCAGCACTAGACATAATTCAATTCATTCTGAACTACTGCACCCCATTTACCAATGATACCGTGTACAGGTGACACAAATACAAGTCGTCAGCCACGTGAAAGTGTCAGCAGACTTCGGAGAAGAAAAACTTTGACTATCGGTTAGCGAAAATAGGGACAGCGTTCGTTTCTCACAGTAGAATCGTGAAATATCACCGCGGCGCCATCATCATATGGTGACAGTTTAAAATAACGCTATAATGCCTGAAAGTACCATGAACATTATAACTGCCTTTTTCAGACAAGTGAAAGCGCCATCTATAGGCACGTCACTTGTACAGTGTCAGGCAATTGTCTGCATGGTGTTGCACCTGCTTATCACTAATGTTAAAATATGTTAAAATATTGCTGCAGTACAAGTACGCTGCAATTTTGTGCTGACCAAATATATCCTCGGGGTTCCCCCTTATAGTTAATGTAGAGCAAGAATGGGTCACCTTCTTACGAAAAAAATTCCTTAACATGGATCACCTTTTATCCGAATAACCCCTACTCATAGGTCAATAACACAGAAAATATCCCAAAGCGGCAGGAAAACCTTCATATCCAACAGAATAATTTAGATTCCTAAATTTGTCGGGTTGGGTAGATGTTTCAACTCTGGTGGCACTTGCACCTCGTATGGCAAATTTGGAAGTATATACAAACTCAACCGCCATTCTCGTTTTTCCACAAAAGCTATTTTCCAATTAAAGACATACATTACATACTTTGGCCTAATGATATCACTCAAGTTGCAAATGGAGAAAACCGAGTTACCGCCCTGAAGATAGAGTTTACGAAATTTTATACCACTCGGTATTAGTGTTTTTTACACCAAGAGCTCTAAAATGAACCCCACGAGTGATGGACTAGAAAATTTTAAAAAGTTTGAGTCCGAATATCTGTCTTCGAGGCGCAATCTACCTTAACCGAATGAAATTGCATACACATATACCTGTACTGTGATGGTACGTCAGCCACTGCTTAGAAATGCAGCCGTCGGCAGCGCTAGACGGAGGGGGCACAATGTTTACTCCAAAACCTTCGAAGAATGCTCCCCTTTCTCACTTTGATCAATTGCGAAGGGGTGCATAGTTTCTTGGACAATTCTCTATTAAATTAGTCTATTAAATTACAATAATTTATAAATCACAGGAGATTATGACTTATGAAAGTGTAATCGGGTGATGACTTAAACAATTGGACGGCTTCATGAGACAGCTCTGTCAACAGGTGAGTGCAGCTGATGCGAGGACTATACGAGATACGCGTTCAGCTTTTGCTAGACACAACCAATCGAGACACAACCGATCAGTCACCTGTCTTATTCTTTCTCAGATCAAAGGATGAGAATACTGTCCATGAGGATCCACCGTCGTCGTCTGTTTGTTTGTTTGTTGTTAATGACATCATTAGCGCTGTTACTATTCCTCACTACCATACAAGGTAGGTGTCAGGATCTACTTTCTCGTAAACTAATTAACAAGTTGAACCGATAAATTTTGATACTGTAAAGTTGGACCACATTTCCCAACGCTGTCGATGTTTATCATCTACGTAGCGCATAGCATAATGTTCCAACTGATATCGCCTTTTGTTTCCATTGCATAAAACTTTCACTCACAGTAATTTTCACCCTCATTTTTAAACAGATGCAACGTATCAACAGCACCAAGATGAACCTAGAGACATCAGAGTCTGGGACGATTACGATGAAAGAACTAAACTACAGCCGTTTGGTGCCGACTATAAAAACTCACCTACACAACTTCCTCACAGTGATGTATGTATGTATGTATGTATGTATGTATGTATGTATGTATGTATGTATGTATGTATGTATGTATGTATGTATGTATGTGTGTATGTGTGTGTGTGTGTGTGTGTGTGTATGTATGTATGTATGTATGTATGTATGTATGTATGTATGTATGTATGTATGTGTGTGTGTGTACATGTATGTATACATGTATGTATTTACCTATCTATCTATCTATCTATCTTTATTTGTATATATGTAGGCATGTATATAGGCATGCGCCGTATATCATGCATGCAGGTAGGCAGGCATGTATTTGTCTGTCCGTTAATCGAGATATGTTGCAATATGATAAAAATCAATAACTTACCTACCTCGAGTTAATTCTTGGCACTTGTGATTACATATTTCAAACCTTTTCCTCCTTATCTTCCGTTTTCTCCTTCTGCAGTTGAAGAATATGACGGGATTAGCAAGGCCAGTAAAAGACGATGGAGCTGATGAACCGAGCCCTACTATCTTGAAATGGACACATCTTACAGATAACCCTCAGAATCTCGATGCCAACCGAAGTAGAGGCACCGAGAAATCGCGAGAAGAGAAGTTTTTACAAAGAAGAGCTCAAATTGATAAGACTTGCCGGTCACGCGGTACGAAAGCTGTTAATGGGTTTTTCTATCGTCAGGCACTCGTTAGTGACGAGTACAAAGTTATATTTTGTCCAGTGGCCAAAGCTGCAAACTCAAATTGGCGCCGAATTTTTTTGTACTTGAATGATATAATAGAAGATCCCATGTCACTGCACGAAAACGTGTATAAATACCGATACAGGACGCTTTCTTTCTACAACGAACGAGGGCGCGCTGAAAGGTTGCACTCGTATACAAAGTTCATGTTCGCTAGAAACCCGTTCTCCAGGTTTCTGTCTGCATACAGGGACAAGTTTGAGAAGAAACAAAGTTCAAAGCTAGCTGGATTCGGTATTTATGACAAACGGATCAAGAAAATCGCTGGATCAGACAATATCACGTCTCCTGATAGGCCTACATTCGAGGAGTTTGTGAAATACAGGATCCAGGCAAAGTATGCAAGCAACGAGCATTGGGCTTTGATGGGACGTCTCTGTTCACCATGTTCGGTAAATTATAATTACATTGGTACATTCGAAACCTTGAACGAGGACGCTGATTTCATTTTGAAGAAGATAGGGGTGGGTGGTCACATTAAATTTCCGAATTATGTACCTCATAAAACAAACAGCTCTCAAGCAGATCTGCTTCACAAATACTACAGTAAAATATCGAAGAAAGACATGAAACTATTGTACAATACATACAGATACGACTTTGAAATGTTTGGATACAGTAAGCCAGAATTTATGTAGAATGTCGTGTTGCGATGGTAATGGCTATGAAGTCAAATGCTTTCGATGGGCTGACGTCACAGAATGTTCAACCAATGAGCGCTTTCGCATTCTCTGCCTGAAGACCCTTAAACAGAGATCAAACTGCGGCTGTGTGATATATGTTAATAAGTCAACGGCATCGGACTCCAGCTGCGATTCCCGGATGTTGCTATGAACAGGGGTCAAGCGTTTGAGAAACTGCATTTTTTGCACTTTGCACAACATTTTAAGAGCGATAGTTTTACAAGGCGACAATTAAGGGAGCCTTCAGTAATCACAGGTAGGGGTGGGTCAGGGGACTTGGGGAGGGTCACTTTTTATAAACCTATCTTTTGAGAGGGTCACTTTTAATCGACGCTGATCTTACGGCCAAACCTTCGATTGTCCATGTGATATTTCCTCAATAGGAAAACACCAACGAAATACATTGCTTCTTTTAAATATATACACATTATCGACAAGCTTCACAAGCAAAGAAGATGCAGTGGTATAACACCCTGAACAGTTAAAACTGATGACAGACAAGAGACAAAAACATATTGGGCAAGTAGCAAAGTGTATATCAATTATCAAACGTCTATAAATGGATAGACATATTGTTAGTTTTATGTTTTATATGGGAAAAATGTTCATAGTTTCCCCATAGACTACCATGTATAGTGAATCAACATTTTGGTGAATTTACAAAATCCAATTTCTTGCACACACATCCACTTGTAACCACCCTAGTCTAATCAAATACATTAATATCAATTATCAAGAGTACATAATACACTGATTTACCTAGATTTGTATTGGAAAAAATATTCATAGTTTCCTCATAGACTACCATGTACAGTGAATCAACATTTCAGCGAAATTCCAAAATTCAATTTCTCGCACAAACATCCACTTGTAACTATCCTAGTCTAATCAAATACATTAATATCAATAATCAAGCGTACACAAATGCACAGATTCACCTATTTTTGTATTGAAAAAAAATATAGTTTTCTCATCCATTTTTTGTACACACATGCACGTTTTACTTCCCACTTCAAGCAAACTAGATTTACATATATTATCAAACATTATATCAATGTACAGATATAGCTTGTGTTCCGGGGGGGGGGGATTGTCAATAGTTTGCCTGATAGACTCCCATGTATTATGATTTGATATTTTTGGGCGAAGAACTATATCAGCTACATATGTTGACCCTCCCGCAAATGTATGATCCTTCAAAAATGCTTGCGACCCTCCCTTCAAAAATGCCAGCCCCCGTAATTTCTGTCCCTAACTTACATAATAATTAAACCAATTGTTATGTAAATTAATATATATTGGTTCAGTTATTCCTGGGGAGAATGCTGCTGTGATTTGGGGAGGGTCAAGTCTTAGAATGTCAGACAAGGGAAAGAGTCACATTGTAGACAGGAGGATGGGGAGAGTCACATTTTATATTACAGGTATGCACAGAATTCCCCGGCCCATCCCCTGTAATTAGTGTAGGCTCCCGAAGAAAGGCCAAACAAGGCAGATTTGATGGCCAGCTTATCAACCATCAATAATGCAGTGGAGATACAGCGATTTAAATGGTAGGAGCGAGTAAAATAGTTTTCAAAGCCATGTAGAGAGGACTGGCTGTGTAAGCTGGCCACCTTCCTCTTTTAGTATATTGGACGCCCCGGCCGACCGGCCGCCTGCTTATATTATGTCAAACATAACTCGTACACGTGCAGCGATTTATGAGTGCTGCTCACCAGAAAGGAAGCTAAACAAGGATGAAAACTAACTCGGTTTTAGTGACATCAATGTTTCATGATAATTACGATTTACTATTTTTAACAATTATAAAAATAATATCATGACCACATCAGCTATTAACTTGAAAGACATAACACCAACGTCTTAGAAGAACAATGTCGTCGAGACAGAGACATTATATCAATGAGAAGTCATAATCAGGATTTATATAATGGTCCCACACAAAACACTTGACTTGTCCTACTGAAATATGGGGGTAAGTCTAATTCAAGGTTCAAGATTCACGATTCAAGATTCACGATTCACGATTCAGATTCATGTTCTGTGTTTTAAGCTACGGTAGATACAGATGCATTTTCACTCCAATTGACTGTTTTGATTCATATCGACTGATAAATCATCATTAGGGCTTCAATGGTGCCTCAAGGTTCTATACGCATGAAGTTGTACCCTGCGATATGAGTGTTGACGCATTCATGTAGCGGAACTGGAAAGAAATTATAGGAGGGGAGGGCCGGTGTTTTTACAAAAGTGTTTGCGAGAAAGAAGTGACCCTCCCAAAATTTACAAGAAAAGAACAATAAAACAGCGACCCACTCCTTATGTGTCACAATCCATATCAATAATATATAGACCCTTTCTCTTGCGACTATCGTGGATTCTGACCTCAGCATCAAAATTAACGATTAAATTTCTCCACAAATACTTTAAAGATCATAGAGCCAGGTTCCTATGTGCCAAATTTCAATGTCACAAGCACTGTCAAGATAATATTTTTAAGGTATTATTTTTCCGTATTTTCTATGACCTTTGACCTGCCCTACACCTCTGCAGCTATGTCTTTATCTTAGGGATGGACCATTAGATCTTGGGAGGGGGTGATCAAAAACAGAAAAAAAAATTCAGAGCAGAAAGTTAGGGAGAAAAAATCTTCAAACTAGTTTGCAAAATAAAAAAAAATAAATAAGAAGACAAATGCGTAATAAAAATCTGCAAAAATCTTTGAAATCTTGATTTTTTTTTCAGATTTTACCGACAGGAAGCAACTTTCTGTATTTTTAGTACATCCTCCAGGCACATTTTTAATTTTAATTTATACATTTACAGTGACTGTATCCCTTATACTGGAAGTTGTGATTATCTTATCTTTTCAGGACTTTTGTATTCTGATCACTTGAAAATTATAAAATTATAAAGCCTGCTTTCTACTTGTTTCTTGCGTACAAACCAAGCAGGTGCACTAGGTAAAACATTGAAACTATGGTATGGTTGTTAAGACAGAAAGTTATATTTGCCTTTTAAGATCAAGGTAAACAGATGCAGGCCACATCAGGTTCATTTTTTTCACAGCATTTTATTGCAATGATGAATGCAAGAATGGATGAACAAGTAGAAACACGTCAATAATGATAAAACAACATATCAAGTCATTATGTATTATTTTGCTTTTTAAAAGGCATTTTCAATTCTTTTTTCTCAAAAAACAGCCTCAAAAAACAACAGCAACACATTTTTTAACATTCAACAGTACACTACGTAATTATAATATGCCATCTATCCAACAAATCTCAACACAAAAATACACAAAAGGTTGAACTTTGAAAGTTTCTCGATAACAAATACTGAATAAATCTGCATGAATAATCGTTTGTGTGTAGCAAATGCTGAATGACAATTATCTGAAGCATTTTTCCACCACAAAAAAGCATGATTTAAGCAAATCTTAAGGGACTTATGTAGCAAATTTCAAAGAAATTGGACAAGCCCTTTCAGAGAATACAGATTTTTTGACCATGAATGGCATAAATTGCCCTAAAAAGACAAATATTGAAATTTCACCACATCTATACACATCCAATCAATTTGGACATGCTGCTACAGAGAAAAATATGTTTTGATCAAAAAAGGGCAACAATTGCTCTACAAACACAAATATGCAAATTTCACTATATTTTGCAAACAGCTTCTCAGCTTGTCAAAATCAATTGTAAATCATGAGATATGCATGATGTTTGGTGTGGTGAATGTAGGCATTTCACCACGCAGTAGAAAGGGAAGCCAGGACACCAAAATAGTCAATTTTCAAAACTATAGGAAGCTACTGAGGAGCAAGAAGACCATGTTTCAGAGAAAGATGTGTAACCTGGAAAAAATGTTCCCCAAGTGCCACAAAATAACAACATTTTAATCTCTATTTTTCAAAAGCTCCAACGACAGGAGGGGGACAACCCCCTCCTGCCGTCCCCCCCATATATATATATATATATATATATATATATATATATATATATATATATATATATATATATATATATATATATATATATATGAAATATAACAAAGCATGTATATCAAGCAACCCGACTGTTTTCTTTTACACTACATTTCAAAAATATAGCAAGGATTTTACTTTACCAGTTCAGATCAATACATGGTTCAGAATTACAATCTTCAAACTTCAAAAAGTATGCCAAAGAAAAGTTTTGTCGTTTTGGATCAAAATTAAAAGTTGGAAATTGGTGATGCATGCCTCCACTCAAAACCGAAACTAGCTTGGTATCCATTTTGTACTCAGATTAAAGTCAAAGTACGCCCTCATTTGAGATACATACAAATGAGACACGATTTGAACTAATTTGGGATAATTGGATGGTTAAGTAATGTGGATGTAATATACAAATGTAATCTCATCTGCTTTTCTTTTTACATTAAACAATTGATTTTATGAGTTATTTGCAATATTGCAACATTCAGCTATATGGCACCTCACACTTTTGAGAAATTTGAAAAATAGGAAAATCCAATTATCCCAAATTATTTCCAATCCTGTTAATGATAGTTCCTTCGCGACAGCGTCACAGTTCTGTTGCGAATTCAAATACTAAGATACCATGGAAGAATTATAATGTCAATTTTATATGTTCCTCTGTGATAAATTGCATGAGACAGTGCATCATTAAGCAATAAAGCACACCCAGCGACGGTATACCATGAGATTTTGACCAGTTCACGACATATATGCACGAGTGATAGCGAGAGCATATATGGACTGTATGGAGTGAGTTGGTCAAAACCGAGAGGTATACCGTCGCTGGGTGTGATTTATTGCTTGTATATCATAACAGTATATTGAAATTCTGGCGTGGATAAAAGATCTCTAGCTGACAGCAAGCGCGTGTTCAAACTATACTATATCGCGAATATTGCACGGTTATTTTACGTTTTGACCAATCACATCGCTGTATTTGTGCCATCAATATACTGGTATGATATAATGTAAGATATTACAATGTGTTTCGACTCTTTTCGACTAGTACTACCCAATTTTTGAAACCTTGTCATTTACGATGGTAAAAATAATATTTTGCCTTCTTTGACCCCATTGTAAATGATTGAATGACATGTCATATTGCTTCTGAATCCAGTGCTGCTTGTATATTATCCGGGGTATTTAAGTTCTGGAGAAGTCACGTGATTATATCTATCATGTCAAGGAGTGAATTGAATAGATAAATATACATTTGAGAGCGTCAAAATTAGAACATATGATAGTTTTGTTACAATGAGTAAATATTACGACATTATTCACATCCTACACCGTACACCAAACATATAAAAACATTAAACATGGAACTATGTCATAATTTTTAAGAAACACGCCTACTAAAATTAGACTTGGTAGGCAAAAAGTTATTAAAAAGTTAGCGCGACGTGGAGTGAAACCATGGGGTAATAAAAGTCCTTTCATATTCACAAAATGTTGTTCATATACTGCAGGGGGACATAAAACACTGACAATTTACAAAATTACTCTAGAAAATGCCTAGTACTGTTAGGTTAACGCCCATTGTAAAAAAACAGTGCTACCGCCAAAATGATTTGCCCGATTTGGGGCTCCACCAATGACATTATCTCAATTATGTTTCTTTTCTTTTTTTAGCACGTTTACATCTTTTGACCTTATCATCGATTTGATAAAAGATGACCTTAAGGAATTTGGATGTATCGAGTATTCCCAAAATTGTGTTTTGGTCTGTTTTATCCTCGTAACCCGATAGAACAATCGTGAAAGTGCAGGCCACGACCCAAACTGAAGAGAATCGTTCGGCGACAGGCTTTCACCACGCCCTCAACGTCCACTACTTCTATAATTTCCCTCGGTGTGACGATAAAAAGTTTCCACAGACCCAACTGAATGCGAATCTTTCCCTTGCGCTTTTTTGCGAAGACAAGAACCAGCAGATTACAAAAAATGGACAGGGATAGTATAATTACAAAGCGTCAACACGGTAGAACAGAAACCATGCGTATTGGCACGATATCTGTGCATCTTCACTGCGGTGAGTCGTTCGAAGTGGATCTGTAATGTCCGACCAATCTGCACACAGAGTAAAGAATAAAAATGGGAATCGACATTATATTTATACAGTTAAAACAGAGATGATGTTCTGTACTGGAAAGCGGGAAACTAAGTGCAAAGAAACGAACAATACCGCAATCATAACTGTCAGCTTAACGATGTGCTGTCGTGGTTTATCGACAGATTATACAATTCGACATTGGAGATACAATAATCTGTCCATTATGGTGATGGATATGGTGATTTATTCTAGCTACCGATGATAATTATCAGGGCCGTAGCCTGACCAAAATGCCAAGGGGGCAGAACCTAACTTAGTAGGCACAGTCGCTCGTGGTCTATTCAGCTCTGGGACTATTCGCCCCATAGACGTGTGTACGTAAGCGAGAAAAAAACCAGCTTATGTATATACACACGTCTATGGTGCGAATAGTCCCAGAGCTGAATAGGTCACGAGTGACTGTGGTGTTACTGGCGTTATACGGCCTCCCACCACTTGAGGATCCTATTTCTCCTGGAGCACGGTCCTCTTTACGGAGTGATTGTGGTCTATACCAAGAGAAAACTTTGCAATCTACCTGATTGTATCCTTGTCCCCGCTTCTGCGAGCGAAACAGAAGCAGAATATAAATATTCCGAGGGAGAAGACAACTGTTGTCATTGTCACACCGAGCAATACTAAAAGCCAAGGTTTGTTCATCCATCTTTCCGCCTGTGTCAAAAGGCCAGAGTCTGAGCCAGCCGGTGTAACAGTCGCATTTGGCCGACCTGTTGTCGCATGCATACCAGTAGTCCTGTTCTGTGATCCTTCGGTTGGTGGCGCTGTTGTAGGTGTAACTGAAATTGGAATCAGGGTGACTACTACGTCAAAATGCCACAATTTAGTATTCTTTAAAATACGCTATAGAGAAACGAGAGATGAAACATTTGGACAATGAAATAGAATCATCAGTAATTCTTTTAAAGTGGGTGGTAATGGGTAAAAGAGAATACACTAAGTGTAACGACTGGTATTACCGCCTTTTGATAAATCAATAATATTACTCTTGACTATCGAAATCAGGTTCCTTACAGACACTTTTATAAATGGCGTGGTATCCATTCCTGTTGACCATCGCATCTGTGTGCAGCAACAGCTGAACGTGGTTACCAGTTGACGTGTAGTTGAAAGGATCGTGAATCCCACAATACTCCCGCGACGTATTGGCAATAACGTCAACTATCTAGATGACAAAATATTCGAAATAAAAATCGTTGAATTATAGCATTGAAGAATGATAGGCTTTTGATATTAGTTTCACTGTTTATATTCTAGAAAACATGCACACATTTTTCTTCTCTAAAATTATATTGAAGTACAAATTATCAGACACGCCAAAAACATCGCACTGTGTACAGTACACAATACTATTGTTGATTGTTGACACTAATTTAGTTGTTAAGGTAGAACGCGCAACGGGGACAGATATTCGGACTCAAACTTTTACAATTATTTTCTGATATACCACTTGTAGGGTTCATTTCAAAACTTTTGGTTTAAGAAATCTTTTCACCAGCTTGGTTTTCGAAATTCGAAAATTTTATTTTTCTCCTTAGAGTAAACACAGGGATGGCGGCCATTTTGAATTTCAAATATCCGTAAATCTTGGCTTATTTGTTACTCTAATACCAAAATTTGCACGTTGACCCTCGATTTTTATTCTTGATTTTGAAAGAGAATGATTGAAAAAAGTTTGAACAAAAGTTTAAGTCTTTCACTTTCGGGGTGCATACTACATTAACACAAGTAACTGAATACTATTATTAGGCATCGCATGCGTACAGGTTTACTTCACCAGTTGAGCACAATGCATTTTGACATGAGTTTCGGAGTAGAACAAGAACCAGTATTTAAAAAACACAACAAAATAATAGAAAATACATAAAAACAGCTTATTGGCAAAATTAAAAAAAGGCAATATCGTCCAAATTGGAACTCTTTGCCTCCCTTTTCGAATCGGGTCTAAATCTCCGCATGATGCTATCGGTAACAAAGGGTTAAAAGTGTCTGGACACCTAACCACTTATACATGTGGGCTTCGAAGTCAACGCGAAGAAAAAAACGCCTTGAAAACGGTGTAGAATGGTGGTGTATCTAACTGAATCGGTCGACAATTACAAGAAATAGAGTTTTCTACTTATATTGGGTAGGGCATATGAACATTTTGAATGACAGCAAGCTAAAGATATGTCTCGGTGAAAAGTGTTCGATTCACCGACATAATAGGACTCAGAACATGACTGTGCAATGAGCGAAGACGGGCATTTGTTTCATGACTACTTTCCCTTTGTTCGCTACATATTTAACAGGAATAGGAATGAACAGTACAAACCACGTACAATTCGAAAATTAGATAAATTTGTATACTTCAATAATTTAAAAGGCCCGTCGTCATTTAAGTGTTAGGATCGTCAAGATTTGCGAAAACTATATGTTAGTTCGTCTCAAGATTGACGTTTTAACATGATATTTGCTTAAATTGCAGTTCATCTCACCACGAAGGCTACCTACGCTACAATCAACACAGAGGGCGCTGTATAATTAGCATTCGACCACACCAATGCATGAATAATTATATGCGTTTCGAAGATTAGCATATAATTACTATCTATTCGTTACATAAGAGAATTCCTTTGATTGACGCTTGTGTCACCAGGTGTTGAATGCGTATATATTGGTGTAAAGGTCTTTTGTCTTCAGTCTCGGTCGAAACTCCACGATGTCCACACAAGTATTTTTTATGTGTATATTCTCTAAATCTTGTAAATGCAGTTTTACAGATCCTGTTTAGTCTGTTGCCTTTAGACAATGCGTTGTAAGGGGGGAATTGTGTAAATAAAAGTGGTGAGCCTTTAGAGGGTACACAGTACGCTCGTGGGGTGTGACGACCACCGCATACCGCATATTATCGCTTTTGTGTATCATTTAATTATCAATTCTCGAAGTTCAGTATAGATTGTACGTGCTTCCTACCGTTAATTTGTCATAGCACACCAGGGTGTTGTTCTCCTTAGTTTCTGGTGGTTCAATCTCGAAAAAATCGAAGTATATTACAATTATATGCCGTTCTTCTACAATTATGTCAGTGGTGCAGTCCAAATTATTGCCATAGCGACCAGGGTAATTCGGAGACTCGATCTCTCCCGTAGCTTGGGTAAGTGTGACGTCACACGTTGGGGCTGTCCATAGAAAAGATCGATACACAATTTAGCAGAATAAATCGAAAACATTTTCCATGCTACCAATGTCATGTACAATTCTCTGACGTATGCATATTTGGAATAGAATTGACCTTGAACACGTTTAGGTTTATTTATTCGGTTATTTTCGAAGACGAAGAACAACTAGAGGGACAACACATATCTACAATCGAATATTTCTGAGGAAAGCTAGGAAATATCAAGTCCGGAAAGTTCCGACAAAGTCTTTCTTCCCAGAAGGCTAAATGTTTTACCAAATCGAGCAAAATTCAGTGTATTAAGAAATGACAACCACACGTGTGTTCTATGGTGACATCAAACGAAACGCTAACAGCTTGTTTTTCCCCTACCTATCTACAGTGCTAGTGGAGGAATTTCTCTTTTTTCCGTCTTCAACTACTGACGGCCATCAATCATACTGAGGCAAAGTGAAGTATCCTAAGGTTGTGACGCCACAATGCACGAACACTGACGAACAACACTTTGTACGAAACACCCGCCATTGAAATAAGAAATTTCCCGCCTTTTTCTTCGAGCCAAATCTACGTCGCGAATGCTAATAGTTTGACTTAAAATATTTGTAAATTATAGCCTAAAGCTCCACCTTACAGAAAATGTGCGCGAGAAGGCGGTCTGCATTTTAAAACGGCAATAACGTACCTGCCATAATATTCGTTGGTCCATGTTGAAGTAACAGTACAAATACGAGCGAGGGAAAGAAAACCATGATCTCAGAGATTTGACGGCAAAACAGATATTCTGTTGAGAAAAAAATGGGTTCATATCAATTCCTAAATGAGTCTATTTAGGATATATATGTACACATAGAAAAAATGCTTCTGACCACTTATTCGAACAAATCTTGTATGAAATTTATATGGTTAGATCTGTTTCTTTTTCCTTTTTATAGTCTTCAAGTAAAAGGTGATCTGCAAATAGGCAACCTACACTGTCGATATAGGTATTGTAACTTTTCTATTCTCAGGATACGCAACATAGGCTTGTTTACATTTCTGTGTGTATGTGCAAAACGAACGATTGTTATTTCTATAAGGTCACCACAAGAGAACATTTACACGCTGTAATGCTTCGTTCGTAGGGCATATGTTCATAAATTAAAGCAAAATTTATGTTCTCTTACTGCTAAACACATTGCAGTACAGGGCTAATCACATGAGGCGCTGTGTGTGTAGGGCAGGAGGGGCAACTTCGTTGTGAGCACATGTACAAAACACGGGAGTTAGTGTCTACTATAGAACGATATATCTAAAACCCCTTTAAGGTAGCGGTAAAGGCTATTTTTTCACCATTTCTTCTCTCAGAGTTAATGTCAAGTTTCAAGTGTTAGAATCAAGATATTTAGTTCAAATTTTCAGGATAACTCCCTTAGTTAATACTTTCTCCAAAAATATAAAAATTGTATATTTGTAGCCATGATTTTGAAATATGACACCAGTCAATATTAAAATTTAATTTTTCATATTTTTTTTTACATATTTGAATTTAATAATAATTGGATAGTATTAATATTACCAAATTACTTATAAATATGTTGACACTATTGATTGTAAGATTTGTACGGCAGGATTTGTAAATAAAATTTGTTTTTATGATTTTACATTGGTTTACATATCAAAAAATTATTATAAATTCTTTCAAATTTCAAAATGTGATTTTTCAAAAAGTACTTCAAATACAGGAAAATTGTGCCATACAAATATTATATGTAACCTTGTTAATAGGCTGTAAAAATTCCATGTCCATATCTCATTTCAAAGGTTTGATTAAATTGTATAAAATTATGTAGGAAAACTGTTATTCTGTCAAAAATGTTGAAAACAAGCCATATTTGCAGCCCTCTTTTGAAGTCACAGAGCAGTCTTTTTGGTTAATCTCACTTTTGACACCTCTTTGACACTCAAATAATCTAAAAATGCATTTATAATAGCAGTGACATATTCTGAATGCAAGCACTGCCTTGTCAAACTTTCCTGAAAAACAGTAAAAAATTACTTTCCCTTTTCAAACATTTTATTAAAAGCTAGGGGACCTCTACCATAGTTAATACACTAAGAACTCCCCAACTTCTTCTTATTTGGTCAGTTTTTCAGAAGTTTCAACGGGATATAACTCTGCAATGCCTATGACCCCAAATGTCTAGTTTGTTTTTTTTTATTCCACAGAGAATGTTGACTACTTTTACATTTTAATACTTTTATTGAAGTTTATAACTGACGCTCTAGCCTTTACCGCTACCTTAAAATTATTTCGGTTGTTTTTGCTTCGCGTGAGAATAATTTTGTCTTGTTCTGCTTACTGAAGTAAGGGTTTCTGACGACTGACAATTTTACATGTTTCAGTGAGCAGATGATAGAACATGTATACTTGCTCATCTGAAACAGAAAGAACTGAAATAGTTTGAAAAGATAGCGACTTTGTAGTGGTGCATTGTAAATAAGCCGCAATCGAGAGTATGCGCATGTCTTGATATGTACGCATGCTTGTCATTAAGCCGATGTACATTAAGTTTTATCTTTAAATTTAAAATAGTACAACCTCAACTCGAAAATAAGTTCTGAGATGAAGGACACTTTTATAACGAACGAAGACGGGACAGAGAAAACCTAATAGGGAATGGTAAAATTATTAGAACGTACATTTATGGAAAATTTGTCCAGGGGGCGCATTTTTTCGTAAAAATGAATATTCAAAATATACAGTGAGTTGTCCTTCTCTACGACACATCAGAAGCGCATGTGCAGAATCGATCGATAAACTTCTTGTTCCTTTCATGTCAATGCCCTGCGTTACCACAATATCTGGTACTAGATCGAAAAGGGAGTCTGATGTGTTATCTGCTTGATCATTTTATCCAATCAATCAAAATGTGAAAATAAGGTACCATATGGATATAAACTAAGCAAAATTTATAATTTGTCGGTTCTAGAATTAGGTCAGATAGAAGGTAAATGAAAGCTGTTGATACGAATTATTTGCAGTAGGAATACATTTTGTCCTCCCCTCTCATTCCCCTCCTCCCTTCTGTCTGAAGTAGTCTGTCAGTCTCTTTCTATCATTCTCTGTTCTGTCTGTCTGTCTGTCTGTCTGTCTGTCTGCCAGTCTCTCTCTCTCTCTCTCTCTCTCTCTCTCTCTCTCTCTCTCTCTCTCTCTCTCTCTCACAGATGTATTTAAGAAAGAGTGAAAAGACAAAATGTATTCTATACTTACAAATAGACCAATCATTTACACGAATCTGTCGGAATTCAGCTTCGGCACGTGTGCGAATATAAATCAGTGCATTGAAATGTTCCTACATTTTTGAATTTTATAAAGGTCACCTCATTGTGAACGAAAATAGAAACCTTTTAAAAACATAATGTGAGTATCGAAATTAAATTTCATCATGGTGTGAGCAATTACAGAGTATTACCACCGTGGTGTTTTTCTCCTCCCCCCCCCCCATTCCCGAGTTTTTATCTATTTTTGATATACATAACTTTCCATTGTTTTGGACTCACTTGTAAAGTGTCTATTCATGTCGATATTACGTTTGTCAGACGCGAGAAGAAGAATTCATACAGCACAACCTTTTTCAATGTATTGGCAGCGTTTTCATAATGTATACTCAAACCACCAAACCTCTACATAAACTTCCGATTGGGTTATTAGATTGCAAAGATACATAAACACTACTGCTAACACAATGTTACCATGTCAATAGACGGGATAATACTCTTCTTCGCTTCCTCTTGGTCTCTCTCTCTCATTGACTGTCTCTCGCTGTCTGTCATATACACAACAAAAGTCAACCGTCTGTGAAATC
>LD342617.1:111937-140143 GCA_001465055.1 Ptychodera flava | reverse complement strand
TAATATCGTAAACATAGTAACTTTACAGCTAAAACGAAAATTGTGATTTGTACAAAGATCATAATCAACCACAAAATAAAATGGAGCATTTGTGGGCCAAGTTTAGATGCTTTTTTCAAAAATATCTTCGGATTTGCAAAATTTTTGCAGCGTGCGCACTACTCACTGACAGGTTCTGGGGCCCTGTTGTTGTTCGCACGGGAAATTTTTGTAAAGTTTGACAGTTTCTCGGGGTTCGTTGATAATATAATTGAAATAACAGATTCCGCACTGACCATTAACGTTTATTTATGGCTGTGGGCGAGAGGAAAGCCAAATTAACGGTCGTGAGGCATAATATAACCACAAGGAATCATTCTGATACATGTCATCATCAATATTGGCCCAAAACAAATGAACATGAAAGAGTATATTATTTCTGAAGATGAAAGTATTCATTTTAAACTGCATGAAATCCACATGTGATTGTCAGCTAGCACCTTGCATGGTAAAAACATTGGTCTGCACACACTGGTGTCAGAATGAAGCAATACACAGGACTCACCATGAGCAGTGACCAGATCAGCCTCTTGGGTCAGAATTCGACGACCCCAATTGATGGTTGTGGTCAGACCTGTGTTCAGGTACAACTTACCACTGCTTGAATAGTACGCTGTAAAGCAAAGCAAGCTGTGTTCTGTTTGGAAATTCAACTGAACAGCGCTCCAAATACTTGATACTCAAACTAACACTGAAAAGCATTTCTGACAAGTAAATTGACAATAATAGGTGTATGACATTGTATAATAAAATGTAAGTACAAGTAAATACTACAGTCACAAACATACATGTGTTTTGAGATTCTTAAAAGTTTTAATATTAATTTTTGTAGTTCGAAGAATATTTCTTTTTTAACAGCTGATGTGAAATTTGTTATTGAAGTTGAAAGTGAGCTGTCTACAAACAAGTGAAATATGTGCAAATACTGCATCCATCTGGACACATTTCTAGATGCTTGGTAAACCACTGGATTGATCAAACTTATAACATGTAACATATTGCACAACATGTCACAAGTTACACTCCCAACCCCCCGTTTCCTCCCATTTCTTTGTAAACAGGTCCAACCTCACAACTGAAAACACTACTGTTGGACTGTACCATTGGTGGTGAGAGGGTCAAAGTTAGACAAGGACAACACCACTGTTGGACTGTACCATTGGTGGTGAGTGGGTCAAAGTTAGACAGGGACAACACCACTGTTGGACCGTACCATTGGTGGTGAGAGGGTCAAAGTTAGACAAGGACAACACCACTGTTGGACCGTACCATTGGTGGTGAGAGGGTCAAAGTTAGACAAGGACAACACCACACTAAAACAGCACACAGGGAAAGTGGCACGGCATCATGCATACACATTGGAAGCTGAATTCATGCACTGCAAAATAGTCACATCCACACTCAGTGTCACTCAGGGTTATGGCAAGGGGAAAGGAATCTATGTGATAATGTTAGACGTCAGTAGTGTTGTGTTTTGTGATAAACAGGCACCATTACACCCTGTATCATGAAACAAAATTATCTTTCAATCATGCTGTTGCACCAAAGCACAATAAAGGGGTTCACCACTGAAATGAGATTGCCACCACTGCAAGGAATTCTGATGTAAAACCCATTGATATGCTGATTAAGGGTCTCATCACTTTTCTATAGCTCCTGCAGCATGAGTCGTCACTTGCACATGTCCCATTTTTCTATTTGCAAACAATTATTTATCCACACTTTATCATAAGTGGTTTTAACTCAGATTCTGAGTGACAGCAAGTGTCGACCCTCGCACAACCAAAGTTATCCTCCTCAGTACATTCCCTGCAAATTTGTTCCTTGCTACCACATGGAATCCTTCAGAATCCCTGTACAGTAGTATTGTCTTTGTGTTACAAGTCTTACACACCTAATCTATAACTCTACGGTAGTGGCCAATAAGTACCAATGTAAACTGGAGACAGAGGTGTTTCTCGGTAAAACTAAAATCTGACGTTTCATGACGGTTACTGATTTTGAGCGGCTGTCATCAATCTCTACTTGATAATATTCAAAGGAGTCCACAGGAAGTACTGTGTGACCTCAATCTGATTCAAATCTGATGATCAGATATAAAGATAGCGATGTTTCCATCTATGCTTGCCCTTTGCTGTTCTCATTAAGCTGCAAGTCATCTCACTACATCTGAACTACTGCCATAGTCACTGAATTGTAAACTTTTCTGATAATTTCATCACTTTTTATATCACATAATTGCAATATCAAATATAAACAACTCATGGTACTAAAAGAAAATATCTTTAAATCAATGTTACAAAATGACATTGCAACTTTATTAGCTTTATTTTCAGTGATACTCTTGTACATGTACGTATCCATAAGAAAGTGACATGCTAGTTTGGAGTGATGGAGAGACAGAGTAAAGGATGCCTGTTAGTGGGAATGAAGGTGTATATACTGTAAATGTTAGGACTTTTATGCATTACAACACAAGAAGGATTCTAACCTGCAACAACTGTTGGCAGTCATGTGGACTCAAAACACATCAAATATACAATTGTGTGATAGCGGACAACACAAATCTATGGCACACACCAGTATTAGCATCGCGTAGTTGAAATATTTGGAAATATTTGGAAAAAAATGAAACGGGGTACTCATGTTTGAAAATAATACTGAATGGCATCACAAAATAAGGAATAACAGACATAGGAATATGAATTAAGTAACTGTGATTTCACCAAGGCAAAGAAAATTACTACATTTCAATAATGTAGTGCCTATACTTTCAAGAAAGAAACATTTTTTTACAGTTGCCTTGATCTACATCTTGAAGAGCAGCAAATTTTTTTACACGAATTAGTTAAATTAGTTAATAAGCTCAGCATCAATGTGGGGGTGTAGAATTTCTAGTTTTGGGTTGTCCTCTAGCACAACATGACAAGGATAACGATGACAAACATAACTTGACTGCCAGTTGTTAGTGAAAAGCAAAACAGCCGATGAATGAAATGATGGGAAGATTACGCTGAAAACAAGTAAGTCTTACGCGATGAACAGATTCCTCCAACTGCATAAGTTCTAGGGGTTGCAATATAAGCGAGGCCAAGCACACCATCAGAGAAATCTTGATACGTGAATAGATGCGACAGACACACCGACGAGTAGTCGTGAACACTAAACGTCTGCAAAATAGACAAAAGGAGACAGAATCGGTCTTACGTGGTGAGCAAATGCCGCCCTGGACACCAGGTCTTGGTGATGCTATATAGGCTAGGCCCAGCGTGCCCCCTGGGAAATCTTGGAATGTGAAAAGGTGTGCCACACAGGCTGAACTGTAATCGTGGACACTAAAAAGCTGTTAATGAGAAGGACATCACTCACAGTTATGATTTGAAGTAAAAATTCACTTAAACAAGTAGACCGCAGTCTATTGGGTCAAGTTTATGGGCTTTCAAAAAGTCATCCATCTGTCTTGTTGCTTTGTGAATTCTGTCCCTGGCCAAATATTCTTCCATTGCAAAAAAAAAGTTAGTCTCCTCTATTTGGATTAATATGTTGTATGAAAAAAATCACATTAATCTTTGACGCTGAAGTTTTCGTTTTTTGCTTAAACTTGTTTTATGAACTTTTCATCATTTTTTTCTATAGTCAACAATAAAATATAAGGGGCAAGAGCAAATTTTGGCAAAAGAGAAACATGTTACCCAAAATTTAGAAATATTTGAAATTCTAAATGGCCGCTTACCCTATTTTCACTTTACTGGGAAAAAGTGAATTTTCAATTTTCACAAAAACAAAAGTGTGAAAACACAATTTCCTCCTCAGATTTACAAATTGGTCCACAAAAACAGTAAACAATGAACTATTGTTAAAATTTGAGTTGGAATATTTGTTCTTTAGGTGTAAAAAAATGTCAGAAACTGTCTGAATAATGCAAGCTATTCAAAAGGTTACTGTCAGTTAAACTTTTGATCTCACCACTTTACCATAGTTTTCCTATCCAAAAATATCAATGTTGTCAATTGACACTGCTCAATCTGTACAATACTTTGTAAAATGATTTCAGAGCCACAATGAATTTCACATTTTTTTTATCTTACTGTCAAAAGATCTGATACATCCCATGGAGATGATTTCTCCATGTTGTAGTGCTGGCTGTTTGGTGGTACATATGTTGCCTCTGTGTGCACCAGAATCTGTATGAATAAAAAGCAAAACAAAAGGTTGTGGACTGTCACCTCAAGAGGGCCCTGTTACATGGTGGGACATCCAAGGTTTGGATCATTGAAGAAATGAAGACTTGACTTTGGGCTGGAAAGTATTATGCTGCAATATGACATGTGAAAGATTTAAATATTCTATGAATATTAATCACCACTGATAATGAGCCAGTATCTATGGATTTGCATACATACACAATTCTCATAGTCCTGAAGGAGGGATTGCCATTACTTGCACAACTGAATAGTAGCATTCCACAATTCCAGTATTAGCTGTCTTATCGTGAAAACAAGTGAGAAACAAAGTGCTACTATAAACGTTTTACATCTACCTCACTGATTTCAAAGCCGTATCCATGGTAAACTTGAGCCCAGTTTGTTGCTCTGTAAATGGCATCCACTCTGTCCACCAGTCCAATCTGTGTAGAAAACAGAAAGAAATGGTTTGTAGACAGTTAACTCATGAATGTTTACCAACTGGACACTTATCCTGAATACACCAGTATCACTGACCATAGCACCAACTGGTAATTGTGAAATGTTAAGGTTTTAAAAGTCTTGATACAGAAAGAATTGCTCACTTCATGGGAAAAATTACACTGATGGTTGGTTACTAAATATTCACTGCATGGTCAACATTGGTTGCTGCTAACCAAAGTTCAGACAAGTTTCTTGTTTTATGACCTATGGACCCAAATGCTGCAATTGCAACCTCTATCATTTGATTTCAGTCTGCAGTGTTTGTAACATGCTGTCATGATACCACTTGTCTGTTCAAAGTTTACCATCTGACAGTCTATCAAGAAAGATAGATGAATATGAGAGAAATGTTCTGTCACTTAGAAAACCTTATTCACAATGTAATCTGCACTGAATATAAACACGGGTAATTTTTATGAGCCATGGTATCAAGGTCAAGTGCCATTAAGGACAGTACTAAAAACCACATCCTGCTTCTGTAGCCTACTGTACATTTCCAAAATCTAAAATTGGGTCAAATCTCCCCATTCCTGTATTCTGCTATTGTTGTGCAGTACAAATACCAATGAACTTAGCCTGTTGACATTTATGTCCAACAAAGTTATCTTTTCTCAACTTCCTCTTCATAATATTTATTTTGGTACTTAGAGTAATTTAAGGATATTTTTTTCATAATTTGTATTTACCAATTAACACTGTTATTATTGACAATCAAATACACATATACATTTTTCGTTCAACCAATCAAACTGTTCCATACTCTTGTGTACATGTTAACTTAGCAGTCTGCCATCACTGACAAATTTAAACATCAAAAATAAAAAAAATACCGCAATTATACGGTGTCGCTCAAATTTGATCAGAATTGGTACATACCAAAGATCAACAATAAGTGTTATTTCTATCTGTTCAGTGCAGGAAAATTATACATTGATGTTATGACAATTTCTGCACAGTACAACCAGAAAAACAACAAGAAATATTTAAACCAGAAAAAACAAGAATGACAAAAGTAAACAAGGTCTAAAACTTTAGGTACTGAAGGTCAACTTTAGCAACATGTATAGCAGAGAATCTTTCAACCATGGATGTACAAAAATAGACATCCATGGTTTCAGCAGGTCTGTTAATATGTCACAGTTCATAAACAATGACAGGAAATGACCAATTAGCTGTTTCAGTTACTGCTACCACTCCCAAACATAATAGGTACCATGCATACAAATAGGTTTAAGGTCAAAATCCTCTTATTCACATGTGTGGGCTGATTCAGTTCACTGCCACCACTCCTGCACATTTGCAGGATTTCCCTTTTTCTTACCTCATTTGCACATTTTTGACACTGATGTTTTCATTTGAACAAATTCACATCTCAACCCCTACATCTACCTGTACACCAAATACTGAGACGGTAGCTTTGGCGGTATGGGAGCCTTTGTGTGTGACGGACATACATCCGCACATACATACCCACAAATATACAGACATACAGACGCCACCGACTCATCATATAAGCTCTTTTTGGTATTTATATATAAAACCAAATATGAGCTAAAAACAAGACAGTGTTATTTCAAACTTTGTACAATTTAAATCTGAAGAATATGATCAAATTATTGATCACTAATGGAGGACAGTCCATTCATTAATGCATAACTTTGTAGACACTATTCTTTCCGCAGAAAATCAATTTTCAAGAGATCCGTCCGCTTGCATAGCTAATTCAGATGTTCAAATAAACCTCTGCTCTATTCTCAATACAACAGTCCCTTAGTGGAGGGACCATCTCCATACCATGTAATTGACTGTGCTTGAAACATCGTCTCTTCCCATACTGTTGTAGAATTTATAATCTGCAATGAGTAACAGTGGACAGGTATCCTTGCTTGCAGCTCTTCTGGCTCTGTGATGTTTACTACCTGCAAAGAAAGTATTTCACAGAATCAACATTGAGTATCTTTCTGGCCTGGATACCTCAATTTCATGACATTTAACCTCTAACTTCAGTAGGTGGCAATTACAAATTTAAAAATATTAATAAATGTTGGGTATAATGTGTTTCTCTGGTACAAAACTTTGCATGGTGGCCAAAGATTTTGTTTTCCTTGATGTGGTAAGAGAATGGTTGGAAGTTCTACCGAGGAAAGTTTGAGCAAAAAGTTAAAATTTTTACTTTCAAGTCGCATACTACTTTAAATCACAATCGTGTATCACCTTTACCCATGCATGTCATGTGATCAACAGTGAATTCTTACCAGTGTAATTGACATTGGGCATGAATGTCCATGGCTCTCTGTATCTCTCATATTCCTCTTGAAGCTCTTCTGGTAAATGATGACTGTGACCACAGAAACTGAAAATACACAGAACCACAGTTGCCATGGATATTGTGTAGCTTACATTCTGCTGTCTAAACAGTCAATAGCCTGAGCCTATGACAATATCTTCATTATTTCTGTTCTAAAAATATTTTTTTTACTCCTCTTCCCAAGCATCTTGAATTCTGGTACCACTGTCTATTCTTAGTGGTCAACCTCTGTCACTACAGTATTTCTATTCTCAGAGAGAAGTACCCTACAAATGTGTGCCTTCTTTCTCCTCTTCCTAAAATATCATTACTTATTGTATTATCCCTGTGAGCACTACACTTTGTTCGCTGTGTAATAAGCAACTTTACCCTTGACAAATGACTACTACTGAAGTCAGTGAAAAATTCAATTGTCATAATAACACTGGTCATTACATGTATACACACAGGAGTGTTTGATCACTGAATACTCTAGGCATTTTGATATGATTTTGAGAGTACATGTAGGGTAATGAACTGTATTTACATACAAAACACAGAGAACAATGAAAAACATGACAAAATTTACAGCTATCGATGCTATACCCAAGTCTGTTTCTTTAGAGCTTTTTGAGGTGCTCAAAATATCTAATAGTGGACACCAATTTTGTTTAATTTTTTCCTCATAAGACAAAGCGACTCCATTTTCCAGTATGCAAGAACAAGTTGAGTTGCCAGTTGGTCAGAATCTGATGTACATGTATGTTCACACAGCTGATTGTAGCATTTTGGTATTTATATGCACAATTTTTCTGTGTTTGTGTCTGAAGTATTATTTTTTGGTAATTAAGTTTTTACTCTTACAATAATACGGAACAAAATACGATTGGTATAAGACATCAGTAGTGGTGTGTAACTTTGAGGATATCAGAGAAAACTACCACACGGAATTTCAATGGAAACAAAGAATCTGAACATGGAATTCCAGTTGGAAACTGGAGTACATGTATATGAAATGCACGGCATGGTGCGTCTTACTTTCCCTTGCCATCTTCTGTCAGGTTGAACTTCACGTCAGAATTACGATACGCTATCATTGTGTAGTTGTGTTCCTCTGTGATGTGTCTCCATGATGGCTGAAAACAGAGGAAACATGGAAAAGTCCATTTGGTGCCACTCTTGAAATCAAAAAATCTGGCACTTCCAGAACCAATATATCTCTGTTCAACTACTGGTATGGACTGGTATTCTTTCACATTGTTTCCCAATGGTGCATACCATATGACAATTATGAAACATAATACTGGTTGATTTTACTTGTAGAGGTCACTTTTTCATCCTTACCGGGGGTCTCCACAAGAGGATTTTGAGGGATGGGCCACCCCTCTCTTTTTTGAGGGATGGGCCACCCCTCTCTTTTTTGATCAACCTATTAATATGTTAAATAACATATTACAAATATGCAAATTATGTATAGTTATGTAAATTGGACATTCTTCCTTGCTGTGGAGACCACCGCGCTTTTTGAAATAATGCTTTACCAAGTACGTTTACCTACTTGCAAAAGACTCACCACTTGTTCATGGTTTCACCAGAGATTCACATTCACAGCATTCTAGTATACATTTCAAACTTGTTGCAACAAGAATTTATCACACTATGAATTTTCCTTAACATATTAAATGACTGAGAAGTTATCTGAAGATTTTCATGATTCAAATAGATGAACTGATTACTAATACCTCAATGACGTAGATATCTTCATTTGTCCTTATTGTCGCAGTGAGAGAATCCTTCTCAATCATTGCCTTGACATGTGTATTGGATTCATCTGTCAATACAGGCAGAACAAACTTCACTTCATTTTTATACAATGCTGCATTCATTCATTCATTCATTCATTCATTCATCATTCATTCATTCATTCATTCATTCATGTAAATAAACCAGTATGTATATAAAATGGTTCTACTAATAAAGGGGCAGGATGTGTTCTTTAGACACTACTATGCCAAAGAGATCACGTGATGGTGGTACAAAGCAACCCATTTGTACAAAAGTGTACAGAAATAAACATTTCTGTGGGCGTTTTAAGATGTGGTTTTAGTTTGTACCATGGTCCATTCAACTTCTGGGTTTAACCTATTATATCTATTCTTGATGATTTCTGATGAGCCTACTTCATTACGATGCAGTGTTGATGCACTATGATCTACAACTTGGGAGACCAAGACACTGGAAAAACTTTTGCAGTTTGCCATTTAGATGGCTTGGATGTTTTAAGTTTCACATTAAATAGTTGAAAGTTTACTTGAAATTGTAACAATTATCAATGACTTTCAGCTTGTCTGAGAATGGAAATTATCATGAAAAACACTTCTACAAAGCAGGCCTTGCATACATTGTGTATCAATTCTACACTCAAACTCACAGATCAGAGTGAAGGTATCAGATCAACATGGCAGTAAACTAAAGTTCACTCAATAAATAAACAGGAGAGACTGAGCCTGATGACTGACATACTGGTTTGAGACATGAGTGATCCATTAGCAATCCATTCTGAGAGCTCTTTCATATCCCTGCATCCCTAACATACTTGAATGATCCATTACAGTGAATTTCAAAATAGCATGGAGTTACAACGTGTTAGGGCAATTAGAAAACTGTTTCTGGTGATAGAAATAACATCAACTGCATCCATTGCAAACGTTCTTCTTTGATAGATTTTGCAACGATTAAACTCAATACGACGTCCACTGTTCTCACTTATAGAACATGTTCAGTGTAGGAAATACCAATCATTATACCGACCTGTACACACTGTAACACAAAAAATTCTAGCATTAGCATTCTCTGTGCAGTTTCATCGACGGGAAATGTGATAAAGGCAATAATAAGAATGTTCAAGCAGTCAATGTTCCAGTGAATTTTTCAATGGGAGTGCAGCAACACTGACAATCTTGACTGTGGCACAGTGAACATCGTATTCAGTTTAATTGTTGCAAACTTTATTGAAGGAGAACGTTGATAATGAATGCAGGTGGCGTTATTTTCTATCTCCAGAAACACTTTTCTAATCACCCTAACACGTACTTGTAACTCAAATCTATTTTGAAATTCACTGTAAATTTTTTGGAAGCCAGACGACCAATATGAAAGTATGTCTGGTGATCCTGCATGCAGTTTTGCTTGTGCACTCCCAAAGTGTTTGAAACGTGTGGAATAAATGATGTTTTCACAATCTTCTTTTTGTGAAAATTGGCCATTTTATTTACCCAGACTTAGCAGAGGTATTCAAGCCATTTTGAAATTCAAACACTTAATTTGCTTTTCTGGTAACAAAATTTGAAATATGACCCCAGATATTCATTCTTGAATTCGAAAGAGTGGTAAAGTTTCCTGGAGGAAGGAAATTAACTGAAAAAGGTTTATATATGAATTGCCATTTTGATGAGCATATTACCGTAACTGGTAGCCCAAACAAGAGATTTGGTGGTTTTCTTCACATCTTGGATGTACTTACCTGCTAAGTGCCCATGGTATAACAGGTCTTTATCAACCGTGTGCTCAGTTCTGTCTCCATTACCCTTGACAATGTATGCCTTGAAATTCCTGGACATGATGCTGGAATGCTGATACAGGTGGAGCTTGAAGTCCTTTCCCAGCACTGAAAATGACAGCTGTTTCACATCCTTTGCTGTATTGTCTACATCTCTCTTGACAACATGGTGTCTGATGTCATCCATATGGAGTGTTTCATAATGATGCAGAGCGTGATCAAGGGATCCTGAGATTGAAATTCAAAATTTGTTATGACGAGTTCTCAGCATACTTGAATAATGTGGGGCCAATCTCCCATTAGGTATGAATCAGTGCTTGGCTAAGGGTGTTTGGAGATGAAAAAATACAAACACATCCCAAATAGTGTTGAATTGTACCCTATCTCAGAATGGGCCATGTGCTCTTCAGTCTATACAGAGGGGCCTTGGATAATTAAAACACATCCACGGTAAATGCAACTTCTGCAATTACGAGGGGGGTTTGGCTGTTTGGCTGTATTTCAATTACTGCATGCAAAAATTGCATACGTTTCAATATTGCAACATCTCGCTACATTCTTTATGTATCGTAAAATATCACACTGTATTGTTTAGCATGTACATAGACAGTTGAGAAAGAGGATGAGAAGCTACCGCAAAGAACAAACCGGCACTGCACCCAGCATTCTTTTAAAGGCCTGTGTTGGCACCAGATTGTCTCATAAGAAAATTTACCGAGCAGATTACAATTTCAATGGAAAACAAAAGGCTATCACACCACCATAATCGTCTTACAGATTAACATACATGTGGTTCAGTGCAAGTGTAAAATAATGTAACAATTGTTTTGGTGGTAGTGCATGGGTGATGTCATAGCGACCTGATGCTTGGTTGGATTTTCACACTTCCAAACTTTCGTTTAGAGGGGAAGGGGTTGGAGCGAAACACAATTAGTTGTGTTTACCATATGGCCCCTTACTGGATTGGCTTTGGGATTCACAAGATGTAAATGTTGAGCTAGCGAGGTCAAACAGTGTCACGTGACTCATTGGACAACCCACTGTTCGCCCGCACTGATCTGAAAATACGGTTCAGTTTTCCACAGAATAGCAAATATTGAAGCCTACAGGCACTAATTCGAGAGAATAATAGTTTTTTTTAAGTATTGGAAAGTATTTGTACATTTTCTAGTTTGAGAGCATTGAAAATCTGGCTTGGAAATGTACGGGTGCGCTGCCACTGTCAGTGCAGATACACGGCCCCGGAACTCAACTATTCTCGGTATGGTTCGCTTTTTTCCGGAACCGTTTCCGAGTTGAATGGCATGTGATACAAATAAACCAATCACAGATCCAGTTTCCCCAGACGTAGGGCTTTATTTTGATATGATTACTGAGTAGATTCCGGCTGCGGAAACGCAGCGGGCGATAGTCAAAACATTTCAGACAAAGTTTTGGCCGCAAATCATTTTCATAACTTGATTTTTGACTTTGATGGTCACTTTTTTAGGTAAATATGTTAGTTTGATAACATCTAATGCTCGAATTACACGCGGAATCAAGATTGAAAAAATACTGTCGGGGGGATGTCAAGCTTTCTGAGCGCAGTGGCCAAGTGATGTTGAGCGTCGTGCTTTGTTCCCATACTTGTCCATGGAAAGGGGCGCGCGTTTGACAAACTAAAACATTCTTGAGGTAAAACTTGACCAAAAAATGTAGTTATAGGGGAATTTTTCAAAAATTATTGGTATTTATTTGATTTTTTAGTTTGAAGTATTTGCTCATTTATTGATTTTGTGAATTTGTAGTATTTTTTTTTCAATGATTATGTGATGAAAATAATAGCATCAGATTAACTTTTTTTAAATTTTATATTTAGAATATTTTTGATTGGCCAGAAAACTTTTCAATTTTTTTATTAAATAATAAATGCATGTTTTAATTTGTTGAAGTACACTACAACAGCTTTTAAAAAATAACATCAACCCAATACATTTTTTATTTACATTTTAAATTTCCAATGAAATATATTATTTACATATTCATGTTTTATTTACATATTCATATATTTATTTGTTTATTTTTGTATACATCAAATCATTTAAATTAATTTATTTGTTTTACTTGTTGATGTGTGAGTGTCAAAACACGCTAAACCCACATGTGTACCTTTAAGGAAAATATACAGATGAAAAATTATGCATATATAAATACACTAAAGCAACAAATAATATATGCAAAATTATGCAAATATGCTAATTTGTTTATTTAAAATTATTCCATAGAATAGAATTTCAATAAGAGAATCAATACCTACACTGAGAAGGTAGACATAAGGCCCGTAGTTTTTAAATATTCAAGTCATTACATCGAGTAACCCCCATATTAACCCTACATTGTCTTAATGGGCCGTATTTGTGTGTTCAAGCTAACTAGTGTATTGTCCAGATTAATACAGAAAAAATATTCAGGAAAATCGCTATAAATCAACTTCTGATGAACAGATTTTGAAAATTTAAATTGCATTCTCCTCTGCTGTCAATTTTACATCTAATCACACTATTTCTGTGATGTTTAATAGACTTTCAAATTTTGCCTTAACCTAGCTAGTTGAGCAAGCAAGAGTGGAATGTGTTATAATCTTTTCACCGAAACAATGAATATTATTATTAGGTTAGCAAAGACTATGACTTTTATTTGGCTTCATCACCTATCCACAAGCCTCAGCCTCATCTGTACCCCTTTCACTTCATGGGGACTGATGTGCAGCGTCTCAGAAGCTGTTATCCAATTGGGTGGCTGGACTCCCTAAATTGACAGTGAAAATCAACCAATCAGATCTAACCTTATGAGCACACTGCACATCAGCAGCTTCTTGGAAATGCAATAATGTAACCTCCAATCCCATACAATTAAAACAGAAGCATAATTGTGGGTGACATTCAGTCTTGAATGACAAATTTGGATGAGTAACTCTGAACCCTGCCGGAGGTTGGACTTTTGAAGCAAATCAGAATACTGGCACACAAGACCTTCACGCAACTATCAAGCTGTTTTTCATGGTAAATTCTATGAATGGCTCTATTCGCTGGTTATTGCATGTGAATCCCTTGCGAAACTCTATGCAGCAGAGAGCGGTTCAAAACAGCCAGATACATCACGCAAATTGCAATGATGTGTATAATATACTGTATTGCTTTGGATACGTAATGATGAAGTATTGGCGGCACGATATCGCACTATATAAATTATAATTTATGGTGCGTGTCTGTTGTCACCAATCTGTCACAGTGTTCCTTGTGTGAAGAAGTGACAAAATCTGGCTTATGGTCATGTCATATTACTACTGAGTCACGAAATAAGATAGAAAGCTGCTGAAACGATTACAGCATCGCAGTCTGGGATCACAGTATTATTAATTGACCTCGAAAGTCATAAAACACTTACCTTTGCACGGTGAGATTACATGTAAAATGAAGTAAACTACGACCGTGTACATCAACGACGCCATGATTTAACTGTCTAAATACACCACTGGGGGTTGCTAGTCTACTTGGGGATAATCCACAAGGCTTATCTATATATCGGACCAGGAAGTGTTAACCTTGTGTTTTCATTTGAAAAGCGCCATCCTCCATCTTCAGGGAAATACCCTTCCCAACATGCAACAGAGTTGCAAAGATTTGATTCTGGCTCGTTCCTAATATGAATCTTTACAAATCATTAAACATTTTTATTATTCAAACGTTGGTGAATGTATTTATTTTTCGATGATTGATAAAATTGTTTAATACATGTACATCCATCTGTGTAACATACAATTGTGGACTGATGGTTATATTATATAATCTGAAATATAATCAGTACGTAAATTTTATGAAAGGGTGACCCTTCGCCATTCTGATTCTGACTGAGGTCACCGGCACATTAGCAACGTTCTGTGAATCAGCTCGTTTCGAGAAGTTTCCTTGCAAGTTTTGTAGAAGTTGTGCGTCGTGTTAGTTTTACATTAGGTGAGTATGTGCTGACAAAAAGTTGTTCTCGACTCGAAGACGTCGTACTGCTTGCAAAGAGAAAAGAATGCGAGCTAACTACACGGAACTTGCTCAGTCGAGTGAGTGGAGCATTCCATTGCACCGTTGCTCTCGCATCACGTGTTCAAAGTCATTCACGAATGTGAATGTGCTAGATACGAACAAGCGAAAGCGAAAGTACTGCATTAATTGCTAATTTTCTTTCATCGTTTCGTCCCGAGACTGTCGATTAAAAATGACATGAATAGGTTTTTCTTTGAACATGCAGAATTTACATCATGTGGTTTGTGCGGCGAGAAAGTTTACCCGAACAGGTGACTCTGATGATTGACAGCCGACTGCCAGCCAATAAAATTGGGCATACACATGTACCAGACGTTTCTAAGAATTGATGGTTACTTCCCTCTCAGGGAAGGGAAACTACAGCATAGTGAATAATGCAATGAAAAATTAACTATAGAACATACTTATAATGGATATAATATCGCCATAAACAGATAAATATCAGAGTCCAGAGTCTAGGTACACTGACATAGCCAAGGACTTCCCTCAGGCTCAAGGAATTTTTGTGGGTTTACCCCGGCCTACATGCAAATACCTCCAGGTAAAGCTACACACTAAATAACTCCAGTTAATCAGTCTAACTTTCCCAAGATTTATACTGATATAAAAGTAGAATTATGAGAATTTTAGTCTGAGTGTCCTCATCTTCATACTGCCTTGTCCTTAAAGAGAGGTCGTGGTGAATGTTATGCTCACAGTTCTTGGCTTGCAACATAATGGAAAAAAATCCATGAAAGCATTGGATGTAGCCTGCTTTGTCATTTCAGAAACAAATGGGTGTCAGACTTCATGTAAAAGACACAATTTTACTAAAAGTAAATGCATTGTTAGTGTATTGCCGCGTTAGTGTGGATGGTTTAGGCAAAAACAGGTAATATTGGAAGTAGGTTTATTTATCCATAGAAAGTAGAGTCTCTCCCCCTCCAGGGTCTATGATTTGACCGATCAACATGCTTGTTGGAGCAACCTGGCAGTGTACTTCCAACATCTTCTAAATGTTAGTGTTTTTGATATGTGTATGTATACAATACTATTACAACTTCTGTCAATATTTGTTGGTTACATGTAGGTTGAAACCTGAGCAGAGTAATTGCAATTTGCAGTTTGAAAAGGAAGCAATGTTTTCTCATTTTGTTTCTCTATGTCATCAACCAGGAATCATTGCTACTGGACACAGTCCCCCCATGTGTGGGAACCTATGAATTTGTGAATGCAGTGTTTCATCCAGGATGGCATCAACAGGGGGGAGGGGATTTCCCCTTTTACCAGAAAATTTAAAGGGCATTTCATTTGTTCATGTGTTAATTCTGCTTGTTTCTCTTTCGGGTGACTGGCACCATTACATGGGGGCCTGGTCCGTCCTTGACAAATTACTAGGGGTTGCCAATATGTCAACAGAGGGAGAATCCCCCATCCTCCTCTCTAGATGAAACACTGTGAATGAGGTGTGAAGTACCATACATATCTATTGTGCACCCATATCTAGGACTGAAAGACTAAAAGTTGTACTCAAACTTTCAGTGGGGAAACTTAAAACCATCATATTCGAAATCAAGAACAGAAATCAGGGTCAGCATGCAAATTTTGGTTCCAGAAAAACAAATTACCCAGTATTTTACTGACATTGGAAATTCAAAATGGCTGCCATCCCTGTGTTAACTCGATAGGGCAAAAGTAACATCAGTAGCTCAAAGAGCTTCAAAATTAGCCCAATGTATTGTAGAAAAAAAATATAAAAGTTTGAGAGTCAGAATATCTGTTCCTTAGGCACTTTTTACCTTAAATGAATTACAATATTACTAAGATGCCGCTGAATATTGACGTCATCTTGTGTCACTTTGATCAACAACATACCTGGCCATGTTATCAACTTAGGTTTGTCATACCCTAGTAGATTGTTTTGGACTTCCTCCCCTCAGAAGGTTGCATGTGTGATGATCCCTTACTGTAAAGAACTCAGATAAAATTACAGAAACATGGATACTAACAACTGGCAAAGATAGTGTGAATTTTACTTCATGTTATATCAATTTAGATGTTTACTAGTTGCAGAAAAAATGTAAGATTGTCATCTTTGTAATGTTTTTGTAAATTTTAAGGCTGCAGTGTTCAAATTGTACCCAATCCTCAGCACTTTATTGTATTTGTTGTTTTGCCCTGAAACGTGGAATTTTTAACAACTGGTATCATTGTAATTGCACCTTACGTTCTGGCAACAAGAGAATGAGTGGAGAAAGTGCAGTGAAATTACAAACTTCAAACGTCATGAGGAAATTGTTGCAGCTCTGTGTACCATCCATAAAATATTTCTGATCTGCAGTTTTGTCGACTGAATTTTTAAAAATCTTTATAAGATATAGTCAGTTTTGTTCAGAACTTGATAACGAAACAAATAAGACTTGACATGCTTTCCTCCTGCATCTACAGTCTTTCTTGCCAGAAGACTACAATGGCGGAAAATCTTCTAGGAGGAGGAGTGGGTAAAAAGTCTTCAGTAGCCGTGGAACATCTGGATTATAACTATATTAGGGAATGCACTGATATTAAAGAACTAGGCAAAATACTCAGAGTATTGAAGTAAGTACACCTCTCAATCACCTCTCATTCAGACCCTGATTCTGTTTTTTTCTATGATTAAGTTTTGCTGAATAGTTTGATCTAATGCCAAACCCGATAAACTGGTATTGTATTCATACCCGTAGTATGCAACTGATCATAAATCATGAACACATGTGCTGCCATTATGTAATAAGCGATACCAAACCTATGTAAAAGGGAGACTGTTTTATAATTTTCCTACCGTTTGAGTCATCAGATCATTACTATGTGAGTTGATCCAACATGTGGAGATGAAAAGGCTGAAAACAGTCACAACTGATGGAATTTTGTGTTAACAGAAATCCTGCCATTTTATATGAGTGGTAATTCTCTGACCCAATTCATTGCTTTGCTACTAGAAGATAATGTAACAATACATTGCAACACAAAATCGCATATAAATTGTCATGATATGTTTATGTGTAATATTGTCATATATTTTCTCATCTGATGCAATAAATTTTTTTTTTTTTACTTTTCCCATGATTTGTTCAGCTCTGGTGAAGAGGGGCACTACCCTGATTTAATACAATTTTGTGAAAAACGGATAGAAGAAATTGCAGGACCAGAGAGGTAAGATAAGCTGCCACCATCGTAAATTTCAGGAAAAACATATCTTCAATCCACATATCAAATTGTTGTAGTTTGAACAGACTTTGCTGTGATCTCATCATTCTGTTTAAGTATATATTATTCATGCTTTTCTTTAACCCTTTCACCACCATGGTTTGTCCCAAATCCATTGTTTTCTATGGTAAAGTTGGACCTGTACACAGGGAACTGGGGGTGAAAGGGTTAAAATTGTGGTTTTGCAACTGATTAGGTTGTACATAAAGTTTGTTTTTGTAAATTTGTTCGTTCACAATATGTCTGTTGGTCTATGATCATTTGTAGGTATGTAGTGCATGATCCAAGGTACATTAATGTTCTCCATCCATAATATGTCAGTATCTCCAGATTTGCATACTTAAGCTATTTAACTACTTCACCTCCAGTATTGGATGGGTTGCGGGGAGGGTGGGGCTGTGAAAAACAGAATTGTTTGTTTCAGTTTCAATACAAAAATTCGCAGAAACATTCTAGTGACCAGGCATGTAGATTCATAAGAAAACCCTACCGAAGATTCTACTGGTTCACAGTCAGTTGATGATGATGATAAAATTGTATAAGTGCCATTGTTGGAAAGGCCTAAGTAAAATGTGTATACCACTTTACACGTTTGTAAAATTTTAATAAGAAACAAAGTGGCTCAGTCTCCAAAATTAGTGAGTTGTGGATTGAATTGTCCAAAGTCTTGCTTAAAGTAAAAGTGCTGTGTACATGTATATAACCTGTTAACCACCTTGACATATTGTCTGTGTGTCTTTGTCTTTGTCTCTTCCAGCAAATATCTGAGAAAGGATAAACCTCCATCATCAGCCAGAGATTTTGAAACAGAAGAGTGGACAGAAATTGATTCAAATTTCAAGGTTTGAAATTCTAGTATAGTTGAATTAATGAAAAACAGAATGGCTAAGCATCTAAATAAACTTGTAAGATTAGGATATTGCTGCAAATTCCAATAATCTCAGATATTTACGAAAATGAACAGACAAGATGGAAAAAATACCTCTTGCAAATTATTATAATGTCTTTGTAGGTTTGAATTATGTGGTTAACCTCTGTGTTCTGTAGCCGGCTTTTACCCAATGCACCATAAACAGGTCCATACTCTCCATTGATGACAATTTGTTTGAGCCAAACCACTGTGGTGAAATGGTAAACAAAATTACAAAGCAATTAAAAAACCAAAAAAGCAAGGAGTTGTTATCTATTTGCCATGTATTCTTGTGATTTCATGGAACCTATTTGACTGGAGATTGTTTTATAAAGTTTGTGTTATTGCTCCCTCATGGCTGTAAAAAAATAGTCAAATACTTGATCCTAGATAGAAATCTGATTAAATGTGTCACTTTGGTATCTCTCAATGGTGATGTCCATCTAAACTATGTACTAATACTCTACATGTTTTGCTATCATAAGGCATGGACAGACGAAATGAATGCAAAAGACATTTTCCTGAAGAAAGAAAAAAATGAAAAAGGGGAAGATAATCTACCTCCCATTCGGTCAGGTGGCACCATCAACACTGATACTGGACAGGTGAGAAACTATCACTTATATCTATCTTCAGCATCTAACATCATTTATCTTGAGTCTATAGTGTTGACCGTACATATTATTTACCATATCAGCAATGGAGAGTTGATTTTCAGACAGCTTGATACTCTTGATGTCACTGGCAAATTTCAAATTTTAGCATCATTTATCTTGAGTCTATAGTGTTGACCGTATAAGGTTATTCCCAAAATATCGGGATTCATGTCCGAGTACATCGTGCAGCGGAGGTATTGTCCTCAACGCTACGCGTCTCGGACAATACTGAAGCGTATGATGTACTCGGACATAAATCCCGGCATTTTGGGAATAACCTTATTATTATACACCTTTTTAGTCCAACTTTACAAGAAAAATATCCAAATTAAGGTGTGTTTTGGATGCCTGTCACGCACTGTACTGAGTGATCGCAAGCAGACTGGGACTGCGTTGAGTGTGTTTGCTGAGCACACAGAATGAAATTTCAACCTGCGCTGCACAGTGCACAATGTAGACATTGTAGGTCAGCGGCATAATTTCACTTGAATTCACAGGTTTTAGACTGACCATGATTTAATTTGTGAAGTACTGAATGCTAAGAAGTATATATTCTTGTAAAAAATGTAAAAGTTTCTCTTTCCCCCCCCCCCCCTTGACGTTAAGGTGTTTTGAGGTTAAAGGTCAAATAGCATCCAATAACACCTAAAGTTCTTGTACTCCGCGTCAAAGTTATTGAACTCCGCGTCCTCTGATACCAAAACTTACTGTTCAACGAAACTCCATAGGTTACAAGCGCAGGTGTATAATAATACATATTATTTACTATATCAGCAATGGAGAGTAAATTTTCAGACAATGCTTTACACTCTTGATGTCACTGGCAAATTTCAAATTTTCACATGAAATTAGAAATAATAGTAATAATATTGTCACCATGCATCTTCACCAACACCACCACCATCATCATCATCACCACCACCACCACCTACATCATCATCAACATCATCATCATCATCATCATCATAACCACCATCACAATCATCACCACCACCATCACCATCAGCAGCATCATCATCATCATCATCATCATCATCATCATCATAATCATCATCATCATCACCATCATCATCATCATCATCATCATCACCACCACCACCACCACCACCATCATCAGCAGCAGCAGCATTAGCATCATCATCATCATCTCCATCATCATTATCATCACTACCATGTGTATCTTCTAAAATACAGACAGGAAAATATTTTTGATTTTCATTGAAGAGCCATAATGTAATTTGCACGTGTAAAAGCCAAAACAATGTTTTAAAAAAAAAAACTTTAACAAGAATACTGTGTACCAACCTAACAAGTTTTTGAGTTTGACTGTGTGCACTATCAAAGTTCATTATACAACAAATGTATATGTAATTCAAATGTAACTGACCAGTGTTATTTCCATGGATATTGTCCTGTTTTCAGGTTACCTTCAAAGAAGAGAAACCATTTTACCAACCTTCAGCAGATCGCATCAAGTCAGCAGATTACAGGAAATGGGACAAGTTTGATGTTGACAAGGAGATAGAGAAAATCGACAAAGAGGAAACTCCCAACAGTAGTAATAGGACAACAAATACAGCAGACAAGACAAGCCTTGACATTGAACATACTGTAGATTCAACTGGTAAAGACACACAAGGCCTTTTATTGTTTCTATCAGTTTTGCAAATGATAAGTTACTTTTGTGATGGAAAGAAAGATACTTTTATAATTCTGCTGTAAATAACTCTGTGTGTAGTTCCCAATTTGTACAGTAAAGTTGATCGGTAATGCCCAGTACATGAAAACATTAGACTTAGAAAAGATAATATTCCTTTTAAAATGGTTTATTGTGAAGCAACATTCTATTGTGTATAGCGAGTCAAATTAGGGTTGTTGATTATTTAAAAATTTATTATGCCATGAAATTTTTGAGGATAGAGCTGTTCTAATTATATACAGCTGATGGAGAGGCAAGCATCGGTTGCCGACTCTACAGGTACTTCTCTAAATGGAAAATGAGCAGACTACCATGCATATCATAAAATTTATTTGTTAATTCCTGGGCAGTTCATAGATTTCTGTTTATTGTCTGTGAATTTTCAGCTCTTTAGGCGTGGGCATATTGAATGTAAATAACTGTCATTTGCCATTGTACTGTATTTTCTCCTTGGTGATTTTTGACAACCTTTTTATCACAGTAATTCATCAATTTCTTTCAGGATTGACAGAGCAAGAAAAAGAACTCAAGGCAAACAGAGAAAAGGACAAAGGCAATGAGGTATTTGATGAAAACATTCCATAATTCTTGAAGAGATTAAATTCATTTATCGCAAACTTTGAGTACAGTTCTCTATTAGGAGACACAATTCTCCAATGTAAAATAAAATATTTTCATATTCAACCATTACTGGTGATGTTCTTTTAATTGATTTTGCTCCATCATTGTACAGTATTTTTTGTCCAACATTTGATCTAACAGATTCATAGGACAGTAATTACTGTAGCAAATGTTCAACACAACCTGTTGTATTCTATGTTTTCTGCAGGCATTCCATGCTAAAGAATATTCCGAGGCAGAGGCGTATTATTCAAGGAGTATATCCTTGATTAAATCAGCAGCAGCTTACAACAATAGAGCTCTAGCTAGTAAGTACTGCTGTCTTGTACAACTATCAGATATGAATAATTGCTCAATTTGAAAAAGAAAGATTGTTCTTCCTATAGAATTGTCTTGATTTGGGTGATGAGGAAAGTTTAGTGTGAATACTTTCAACAGTGGGGTGAAGGAAATGCCAAGTTTTGTTTGAAAGATTTCCCGATTTAAAGAGGAAAATATCCTTCAGGATTTTCTTTCATCTTTTCATTATGTGAAAGATAGTCATTTCAAGAAAGATAGTGACTTTCTTTGTGTAAAGTGTAAACAACAAAATTTTCTTCTACAGCAATGTGACTGCATTTGGTCACCTTTTTGTAAGAAAGTTACTGGAAATTGTTTTAATTCTCAATCCTTGTTAGCTTTTACACAATTTTCAAATGCATACCTGACGGTACAAATTTGTAGAACGAATTCATATATTTAGGAGCATATCCTCATTTATAAGTTTATAATCTGTAAGACTGCTGTCATGATGAAAACAGTGGAAGAATGTGTCATTCTATCAATACTCAGAGTCAGCTGGTATCACCATTCCTCATTCAGACATGTTGTGATTACAGTTATGTAGTTGTAGACAGCGTCTCTGAACTTGACTAATCCTTCCAGACTTGTCATTGTCCTTTCTGTTCTGTTTTGTCAAGTATAACTGTACTTATAATTGTTTAGAATTGAGCTTTTCATCATTTCATTATTATTCATTATCTGTGTAAAACAGTTTGAGAAAGTAGTGAGTGGACTACATACAAACCCAGTTTTACAAACGATACTGATTTCTTCGTTTCTATTACAGGAATCAGACAAGAAAAATTCAAAGAAGCTCTGTCTGATTGCAATGTTGTGTTAGATATGGAACCCGATAATGTGAAAGGTAGGTCAGATAAAAACTTGTAGCCAGAGGTTTACAAAAATTGTTGGCTAAGTGATCTTGATATTGGAAGTTTGACAGTGAGTGTTTTTTATCAGGGTCAAAAGGTCATGCAGTTCAAATTGCTCTAGTTTGACAAATCTGTGATCAATTTTAAACAATGTTAGCATATCTGCTATATAATGGGAGTTAAATTTTCCCTATCAACCGTTCTGTCTTCAGACTGAAAATGGAATTTTATCTGGGGATGCCATCCTATAAATGTTATCCTGCCAAGTTCATGTTCACTATCAGATCAAGTTGGTTAAAACAAGTGAAGAACAAAATCTCCTAATATGGTACATTTTAAGAAAATTCTGAACATTTTAAAGCCCCTGATAACATAGACTGTAGACATGATTTGACAGAGTCTGACTAAAGCTGCTGTAATAGACCTGGCAAAGTGATTGAAAACACTTCTGGTTTCAACCCACTACCACTTTTTATTGAATTGACAGATGGGGAAGTGATACTGTTTGGCAGTAATTTCAGGAAAAGAGTTAGAACACCTTGCTGTTGGTTAGTAGTAGACAGGTTTCAGTGTCTCTTTCACAGCACAGTTACTCTACCCCAACTTTGGGGTTGAGTACCCATTGGGTAGAGTAACTTTGTTTACAGTAAAATAACAAGAGCATAGATAGAATCATTGCTGGTCACTCTGCTGTGTTTATATTTACGTTTCACTTTGTATCTGAGTATAGGTTACATGGTCACTCTGCTGTGTTTATATTTATGCTTCACTTTGTATCTGGCTATAGGTTACATGGTCACTCTGCTGTGTTTATATTTACATTTCACTTTGTATCTGGGTATAGGTTACATGGTCACTCTGCTGTGTTTATATTTACATTTCACTTTGTATCTGGGTATAGGTTACATGAGGAGGGGTGTGGCCAAGAAGGGTCTGAAGGATTTTGTAAGTTCCAAGAGAGATTTCCAACATGTTCTGTCTTTAGAGCCACAGAACAAAAGAGCACAGGTAAGCGTGACTTTCCCATTTCCAAATCATTCAGTCTTGACAAAAAAATCCTGTTATCTTCTTTGTGTATGTATCACTGGCCATGACACGTATAGATTTGTATATTTGACCAGTAGTATATCTGTATGTGCTGAAGTAATATGGTTCTAGTCTTTAGGGCTTTGCCAGGAGAGTGTATCAGTAGGCCATTTTGGAAAATTATGCATATTTATTATTAGGGTGCTTGCAATTTGCATTGTACATGTACCTTCTACCTTGTAAAGTCTCTGAACTCGTGGAGTCAATGTAGAAATTGCTTAGGTTTCTGTAAGTCAGCGCAACACCAATATGTACACTGCATAAGATATTCTCTAGTCAAGCAAAGATCTCTTTAGCTGTTAGCATATCAAACTGTCCTGAAGTAATAATGGTGACGTTACATCACTGAGAAGAAATTACAAACAAACAATATCAATTTATAAATGGAGGAGTTTAAATAAGAATTGGAAGGATAAATATTAATGTGCAGACAGTCAGCAAGTAAAGGAAGGTTTATTCACATCAGTGGAGCAATAATTAAAATGGCCCAAAGCCCATACCGTATAATACTACTCTTATAACGTGCCTGATATATTGAATGTTGTGTGCCACATTTAATGGTATCTTGTTGATGACGTATCAGGCTGCATTATCATCATAGGACTTGATGACGAATTATTTTTGACTAGATATCATTGAGATTAAAAAAGTAATCAAATAACATGTTTTGCATTGGAAATTTGCTTTTTACAGAATTATGCATAAAAAATTATATAAACTGCGTATCAGTGATTTAAATATATCATTGTGCTGTTTGATGATTGTTTTTAACAGATTTCTGTCAATTACGAAAATAAAGAAAGTGATTCATTGTCATTTGCAGATAAGAACTAGAAAATTGGGAGTGAAAACTATGTGTTTCAGTGGTCTAATTTTATACAGCCATTCTGGTTTTCCTTTGGCTTCATCAGTCATTGTCATTGTTCATTTATGTGTTCTCCTCTCAGGAACTATTGGCAGAGATAGCCACTGAAGAACTGAAAGTCAAGAACCAATCCAAGAATGAAAATAAGGAATCTGGTCGCAGGATGGTCATACATGAAGTGGAAGGAAGTGATTCCAGCGATGATGACAGCGACGATGATGATGAGGACAGAAAAGATGACAAAGATAGCAAAGAAGAAATCACAAACAGTGTGCCGGATAAGAATGCTACACCCTCTGAAAACATGGATCTCAAAAATGGCAAGGAGCAGATTGATAAATCAAGTGAGAATGTGCAAAGAACTTCTGGAAGTAACGCCGAGGGAAGGGAACAGGAAGAAGTAATTGCTTGGACAGAGGAAGATGAGAAGGCGCTGTTTGGTGATGATGTGGGTGAAAAAGAGGAGAGTGCTAAAGACGTTGATGGAGATGACAGTGATGTTGTGATGGAAGATCTAACGGACACGCAAAATGTTTCTGATGAATCAAAAGTGAACATTGATTTTGGAAGTCAAGAACGCGATGAAAACGCTGTGAACTCAGAAACAGCTGCACAGACTGTCAAACAAGATGAAACTGATGGTGCTAGCAAATCAAAAATTTCACGTTCAAAACAAAAAGATCAGCCAAAAGCTGATGTTGCTCAATCACAACCACAGGAGGCTGAAGTACCCTCACAACCACCGAAAGCAACAGCGCCCTCACAGCCACTGGAAGCAACAGCGCCCTCGACGCCACCAGTTGTAGAAGCTCGGTCACCATCACCACCACCACCTCCGCCACCATTGCCAGAATCTGTTGTCATACTGAAGAACAGGGGCAATGAACTCTATAAGGCTGGACAGTATGGCGAGGCCATAGAAAAATACTCTAAAGCTATAGATAAACTGAAACCAGGTATTGGAGCCTTGTTAGCATGTGTGTTTTCTTTGTCTGTTTGAAGGAGTCGAATGAGAGAGAGAGAGAGAGAGAGAGAGAGAGAGAGAGAGAGATTTAACATTGAACGTTTTTGATTTCATTCTGTTTTAGCAAACGTTCTGTATGATAGCATTATATGTGCATTAACTTGTGCGTTTCCCAAGGTACATATTTATTCTGTGACATTAGGGCCTGGGATTGGCAAACAGTATTCCCCTTGGATGTCCGTGTACATGTGGAATGTGTCAATTGCATTAATTCATCATAAATTTCTCCCACACAGAGAAACAACAGCATGCAGCAAACCTTGGTGTATTGTACAGTAACAGGGCAGCTTGTTACAGCAAGACAGGAGACTGTCGATCCTGTATAACAGACAGCACCACAGCATTGGAATTAGCCCCATTTTCATCCAAGCCTCTTCAACGGCGGGCACAGGCATATGAAACCCTTGAAAAGTAAGTCACCCTACTTTTACCTGTTCCAGTATTTTCATGAGTAATTTCTGTGCTGTTCTGAAGAGCTTCAAACATCACTCTGTGCATCCCCAGTTCCTTGTGAAGAGGTCCACTCCCTCCATTGGTAACAGTGGGCATGGACCAAACCATGGTGGTCATGGGGTTGACTGAACCAGCAGGGCTGATGTTGATTTCAAAATTTAAGTTTGGGTTGAACAGGTTAATGGTTTAGTGACTATAAAATGACAGCAGATAGGCTCAAAATTATCAGTGAAAAAATAATTTCACACAACAACACTGAAAGTCACTCACACTGTCTCTCTTCGTCTCTCGATCTCTGTCTGTCATCTGTCTATCTCTGTCTCTCTCTCTGTCTCTCTGTCTCTATCTCTGTCTGTCATCTGTGTATCTGTCACTGTCTATCTCTGTCTCTCTCTGTCTCTATCTCTGTCTGTCATCTGTCTCTGTCATCTGTCTCTGTCTCTGTCTTCTCTCTCTCTCTCTCAGGTATAAAGAAGCCTACGTTGACTATCAAGCTGTGTTTTCCATGGATCCATCAGCAACCCTGGCTCAGGCGGGATCATCCAGAATGGCAAATATCTTGAAAGAAATGTACGGACCAACATGGAGAGAGAAACTCCCAAAGACTGCTGTAAGACCATCTGTCGTCACAGCACCACCTATCATTACCACCACTGCACAAGGCAACTCTGGCGCTAAAACAACCACGACAAAGGCCACTGAGTCAGCTGTCAGGACATCCAGCAGCTCCAGTGAAGTACCTCCAAAGGAAACTATGAAACCAGTTGAAAATCTGAGTAAAGCAGAACAATTCAAACAATTGAAAGATGAAGGAAATGAAAAAGTTAAAAAGGTTTGTATTTATGGAAATGTATTGGTGTGTATTTATGGAAATGTATTGGTGTGTATTCAGGGTTAGCGGTAGGATTTTCAAGTTAGTAGCCACACTTACTCAGTGTCGCTAATTTGGTCCTAATTTTATTAGCCACACGCAACTTTCATTAGCCACACATACTAAATGCTGGTAGAAACATGCTTCAGTCTTCAAGTTTTTGATGCGATACATTCATAAATGCATACACACACACACACACACACACACACACACACACACACACACACACATATATCTATCTATCTATCTATATATATATATATATATATATATATATATATATATATATATATAGATATATATAGATATATATAGATATATATGAGATCATACATTTCGTTTTTCACTGCAAAGGCTACACAGACAGTAGACATAACTAAACATTTGTAAAAACACATTCAGAGACACACAAGACCTTATAAACATTTTTCAAGAACAGTCAAATCATCATAATGTGATTTGGGAAAATTGTTTGAACTCAGACCAAAATAAAAATGAAAACCAGTAAAATATTGATGAACATGTTACATCCTTATCTATATATACTCTTTTGTTGTTGATTTTTCAAAACCTGTATTGCACTTTGATATGATCAAGATCCCCAATTGGGATAGGATTCAATAAAGGCTTACTTCACTTTACTTTACATGCCTACCCTAGTTAAGAAACTAGTTAAGAAAGGTGTTGAGCGTATAATAGATCATTACAGTTAGTAAAATTACTTTTCCTATCAGAAAAACTATTAAAAAGGGGTTACAACAATGAGACATTGAAGTTCCCGCGACAGCATCGTTAGGAAAATGAAGCGTTTTGCCAGTACCTTCATGAATCTGTGTCCCTCCGTACCGGTTCCCAGACACTTCGCACCAAAACCACTTCGCACCATACCATCTCGTCCCATACCATTTCGCACCAAAACCACTTCGCACCAAAACAACCTCGTACCAAAAC
>LD342617.1:91600-102851 GCA_001465055.1 Ptychodera flava | reverse complement strand
GTAATCCTGTCTAGTCTCATGCTTCCATCCCCATTTCTCTGTGAGTGGATGCAGCCCAGTCATTGTAAACAATAGGATAAGTACATTTCAATAGTAGTGGAAGGGGTACAGAACATCAAGCATTTGACTCATTTGACCTATTTTGTAAATTTGTACTTCGCATGAGTATTCAATAGAGCAGAAATTTATGTTTGATTGTATATATGTGTGGCTATCTACTTTAAATGATAGTTTAGAGTTACTTCATAGGGCAGCAGTAGTTTTTGTGTAGGTGTTGTAACCGTGAATTTGATGGTTTGCATACCATGCGACTCTAACAATTAAATATATCTGCTATTTCATATAAACTTTTTGCAGTCTCATGTGCTGTAGTCTGTTACCTTTGTCATTTTGTGGCCTTATTCTATCTTTAATCTGTATTAAGCTTAGAATGCATGTATACAGATCCATGCTGTGGGCTCACAGTTCCTAAGTAAGTTACTTTGTCAATGCACATTTGCATATACATGTGAAACTGTATTTATTCATTGAACATCAGTACCACTATACTGCATTGGTGTTTTAGGGGGTTTTTAGCTCGGCGATCCAAGTGAAAATCCATGAAATAGACGTAAAAAAATGTAGCTGACTAAACCCCTTTAATGTGTGGCCAACATGGCTGGTTACGGAGTTCCTTTAATGTGTAGCACACTTGGCTGTTGACTGAGCTCTTTAAGTAGCCAGCTTGATTGGCTAGCCAATCCAAATCTTACTTCAGCATGAACAAAGGCCACCATGACACTGGCAGCTGTCAACAGTCCATATTGTAATACCTCCATACTGTCATCTTCTGTATCTGCACTATAGCCATTCTTGTATTTCTGCTAGTTCTGTGATTTTCAACCTGATTCCTTTTCTACAAATTTTACCTTGATTTGCAAAGTTTGTGAAAGTGTAAGTTATTTACGAGTGTTTACTTAGTTTCATTTTCAATCACAAATGAAAGGTCTTTAACACTGCTGTAAAGAATTGTATAAATCGAGTTGGTGGATCAGTTCTTTTTTGATGGATATTTGTTTACACTTTATTGCTTTATTAAATGGTTGTATCATAATCATATACTTGTGGAGTGATTCTGTTCATTTGGCACATTTCTCGGTGATTCGTCAGTCAACAATTGCTTTTGTTGGCGTCCTTCTGTACGGATGCAAATTCATCTGCCATCTCCATCCTTTTTCAAGATAAACAAATTGCAAATTGGCAATTTTTTGGTCAAGATTACAGTTATTTGGTAATCCCCCAGCACCCTTAAATCTATAACGTGTGGGTTCTTTCTCTACCCACAAGTCAATGTGTAATTAACATACTCTGTTCTGGTTAACGGTGATTACCGTATTGAAATTTTCACTGAACACATGGTAATGTTTTCAAGAACACACTTGAAACCCGTTGACAGTGTATGCAAAGACTGATCAGTTAAGTATGAGTACACACCCCTCACTCTGATACACTGATACTGTGCACTGGAATTGATCAATTGATCAAATATGTTTCCAATAAAGCAAAATATTTCTGCATGTATAACCTACATGTACATGTATCTCATATACTATCAGTACCTGGAACCTGTTACAGAAAGACATGAGGTTTGCAAACAAAACTGAGAGAAATGTGTCCATCATTCCCATTATATAAATTGATGGGCCTTGCATGGGTAGCATGGAGACAAAATGGAATATATCAACAATATGCACTTTAAGAGTCACACTTGAATATTTTATTTATGAACTTCTTTCATTGATATGAATGCTGATTATCAGTGAAAGCGAGGGGGGCGGGGAAGAGATGAAACTCTGAGGGTAAATCAAAGTCATAGATAGTGGAGGGGGAAAGACTCTCCACTGTCTATGGTCTTGTTGATATGACAATACACGGAAAGACGGAGTGGTGATATGTGTACCTTTCTTTTAACACGAGTCAATAATTGTTTGAAAAGCACCTTGAAATAGAACAAAATGGATTATCCAAAACAGCTTTAAATTGCATAATGTTGCTGATTTGTCAATGCCACTAGTGTACTGGCCAGAACAGCTGATAGGGAGAAGGTACCATTCTGACAGAATTCAGATATGAAAGCCACTCCTGCCTGAAATTGCCAATCAAATATTTTGCACATATATTGAAAGTTTTTATCGCTCAGTTTCTCAATTACACATCACAATGTCAAATATCATTGACAGTATTGTGTAATTTTGATTTTATACACTGCCGTGAAAAATTATTTGAAAATAAAATTTTAAAAAGTTTCTATCTAGAAACATAAACTGGTGAATTTTGAAACTGCAGGATTCAATGGTCTTGTAATCTGTACCAGCCAGGCTGTGTTCTTACAGGCAGATGCCTTTTACTGTGCATGCAATCGTGTCATAGAACAGCATGCCTTGCAAGCACTGTGATATGAGACACTGTGGTGACAATCTACCTGTGTTCGACATTGTGGTGTATCTTTGGACTAGATTACAACAGAGAAAACTTATCAAGAGAGAGGTAAATTTTTAGAAAATTTTTGCCACATGTTTCACAATACTGTACGTTATTCATATTGTTAAACACTTGGTGTCAGAAATTATACAAAACACGTAAAATATGTCTTTGTGAATCCTCCACACTTTATGAATAGTTCTGACACGTGGCACTATGGTAACACACTTGCTGATCTATGCAACTCGAGGGCAGTCATTCAGATAAAAGAGTCTACAGTTTGGAAGATTAAGGCTGTTTGTGTTAAAAATATTGACTGTCCTCACATCAGAGAATTCAGAGGTTTGGTTGTGGTAGAGATGGGGAGAGGTGACAGTGAACATGAAACTCTTTTATGGAGGGACCGTGGCTGCTAATACTGACACAAAGTGCTTCCTGGACAATCTGCTCAATACATCTGCAGCCAAAGCAGTTCATACACACAAATCAATATAACTCCTTTATGTGGCAAGTTTTACCTTAAGCAGAAAACAAGAGTCAAGGGCAAGTACAATTTAACAAAGATTATTTTAATAATGCCATCAATCAAAGCACTTAAACATCAACTCAATTATTACATAGATCGGTTTTTGAAGTCAAATTTCAGCCTTATACATTTTTTGAGATGAATCCTTGATTTGTCTCTTATTAAGCATAATCTGAAAGCAATCTTTAAATAGAACATTAAATCTAAAATATCTAGACCATCAAGTGAGATGTTTATGTTTGAAGGTCTTGGGAATTTACAACGTCCACAAAGAACCAAAACTGACGAGTTTAACACAAGACACATGCATAAAATTCTAATCTCTACTACCTAAGACGGGAAATTTCCTGGTTGTAAAAAAGATGGAACTATTCAGCCCTAATGAAGACAAATCTCTCTATCAGACAGTAGCTTCAATAAACAGCACTGCTACAAAGCTCAATGTCCTCAAAAAGTATCTCCACCATGCAGCGCCCTCTCCAGTTGGAAGAAGTGACAATAAATTGCCAGATTTGTGTTTTGTTTCATGCATGGTCTTTGTGGTACACATGTGAAACCTGAAAATGTGTAAGGAAAATCTAGAACTTACAAGAAGTGTGTGAGAAGATGACACCATCCCTCCCTCCCACCCCTGTCCCCCCTTAAATATTTCTAAAACCCTATACTTGTCAACATGATAACCTAATGTGCACTATTTTGTGCTCCTTTGCATTAATGTCTTTCATTATGATACACGTGAAAAGAGTGCCATTGCACATATCATCAATCTTCCATGATTCTGCATCCAAATGCTTCCTGGGTTTTTCCAAAATGTCACTTGTAGAAAATATCCTGGAATATCATCTGAAAAGTACATACAGCGATTAAAATACCGATGGATACAAGAATCTGGTTAAGCTGGAAAGCAATGCAGTTTTCATGTGCTTGGCAGAATGGGCTGCTAATGTGATGTATTGAGTACAAAGATAACAATAAATAGGATCGATGTCATCCTATCAAATATTTGCATGTGATAAATAATGTACATATGACACTGAAAAGAAATTTTGGCAACTCCCCTGATTAAAATTGGACATCATATATCACAGATTTTTGTGGTATGGTCATTGAGTCTTCTGCTCCATAAATAATCATTACATGTTCATTATAGGGATGGGCTATTTAGAATGGATAGAATGCATAACACTTTCGTCTAGAATGGCACATCACTTATCCATTGTAGCACTAACACATACATACAGTATATGGGAAATGCTGAGAATTGTCAACTCACATTTATACAGACTTTATGCATCCTTGAGTTCATCTGGTGTTGGCGCCTTAGGGTGCTTGTTTTCAAAATGCTGTTTGTATGTTTTGAGGTCTGGCATCTGTGTCTAGATTTCAGGATGAAAAGAAAGTATATAAGTCAATTCCTATAGACCAGCACTGTTGACCTCGGGATGGGGGTGGGCAGGGGGTTGGGATGCATTAGCTACTAGTCAATTGTTTTTTAAGACCTTGATCTTGACAACATAGTTCAATGGAGTTATTGGACCAGAAGAAAATTATTCTGCAATCATGACAAGGCACAAGACGTGCCATAATTTTTTTCAATCCAAAGCGGTTTACCAACACAAGATAAAAGCTATACACAGATCAAGAGGCTGATATAATGAAATCACATACTGTTTTACAGGCACACTCAAAAGTCAATACACAAGTTAAAATACAATTATTATGAGCATGGTTATTATGAAAATACCACAAAGGATGCATGAGGAAATAGGTACAAACAAAAGGAGGGTGATGTTAGCACAAATGTCCCAGTGAATACTTTGTGGTATTATCACAATCTTATTATTATACATCTTACATACATGACAGGGGCATCCAAATAGGCTGCGTAATAGCATTGACTGTTTTATACAATGTCAACATTTTGTCTTCCGATATAACATAATTGTATGCAATGCTATTCGTATTCAATTGTCAAGATCAATGGTAGAGGAAAATTGCCAGTCTGCACAAAAATGAAAGCAGTTACTTTCCCCTGGATGAACTCGTATTGCTGTAGAATGGGGTGGAATTCCATCAGACTGTTGTGACCCAACCACATCAACTTGTAAAATCCATACACATGCTTTCTGCATTACCTTACACACTGTACAGCTGTAAATAAGGGCTTTCTGGGCTGCTGCCTTTTGGTCACTTTTTTTGGCCATTTTCTTCTTCTTTTCAGCATTCTTTTGCTGGGATTGAATTTTTTGCTGACCACGCGCCATTTTTGGCTTGAAAACTGCCCCACAGAGAAATCTATAAAAAAGCATAAAAAACTGATTGCAATAGTAAATTTTACCAAATTAATCCTCTTTCTCCCAAGTTGTATTTATTTCTATGGTTTGTCTATGGAGCCTGGTAGAAAGAGGATTAAGCAAATTGTGTGTAAGATTCTGCTGACAGAATTTCAGGCAAATATTGTCAGTTTTTAACATGTTTGCATCAAACGGAAATTTTTTTCAATTTTCATAAAATACAATGGCAACAAAAAACCATTTTCATTCATTATTCTGGTGATCATAATTCAGAAAATTTATTAAGTTCTAATTAGTTCTACTATTCAATTGTGTATGTTCATGACAGATAGTCATCCCCTTTGAAGTCGTCCTCATTGAAGTCAGAGAAAGATACTCATTTAAATACAATATCTCCAAAGTTTTTGTCTACATGCTCAGATTGTTGAATACATGTAAGTTCAAGAAATGAAATTTCTCCGTTTACATCAAACCCCCTCCCCCTCCCCCTAAACGAAAGTTTGAAAGTGTGAAATGTTGATGTCTGCCAGAGAGTATGTTGCATTTTGATCCACCTTCTGAAGAATATGTATCCCCTGACCTCATTACATCTTCAAGTAATTGATCAAATTTCTGTACTAACCTAGCATGGCACAAACGAGTTGTAAACAGTTACAGCAAAATTTGTCGGTTCAAAGTGTGCAGTTTTTGTTTATTTCTACACACAATGTAAAGAGAACTTGTAATCACAAAATAAAAGTGCGAAAGTGAAGTTCACCTATTGAATGGAGGTCAAACCCCCTCCCCCTGTAAACGAACAAATTTCACTTTCTGAACTTATGTGATAATCTGAGACGGTCCCTTATCTCAACTAAATATTACTTCATTGAAGCTAATAAGACATGTATTGGATATTGAAGTGGAACATTATTTAGATCAAGTCAAATATCAACCATGGTACTAAATGCCTGTAGTGGTAATAACGACTGATGATGATGATGATGATGATGATGATGATGATGATGATTATCATGATGATGATGATGATGATGAAGATGATGATGACGATGATGTTGTTGATGATGATGATAATGACAATGATCACTATCATTACCACAATTTTCATAGATAAATTCTTAAAATAAAACATCCAACAATGCAAAAGAGGAACACATGAAGTGAACTTGAAATGTTATATATTAAAGTACAAAAAACACAGATAAAGAATGGACATATGAAGTGACTAACAATTGCTAGAATAATTAGAAGTCGGAATAAATACAGTTGTGAAGAAGAAAACTATAACTGATTTGAAAAAGACCTTCACAGAATGTAATACACCATTTAATGTGTGAGGTACAGTGAAATATTTCCTGACTAACGGTGATTGTTACTGAGTACATGTTGTAAGATTAAGACCAACTTTTAAAAAAAATAAGAAAAGTTAAAGGATAAACATAATTTGCAAATCATATAATAAAGAAGGAATCATAATAGTAATGACGGAGTTCACGTGAGTGTCTGTGAAAATTAAATCTCTGGCGAACAGCTACCCTGCCGCGCGTTCATAATTATGCGTGTGATATTTCACCACATTATAGCACGTTTTCTGTCCTGTCAGTCATTTTGTCACAGAAATGAACGGAGGTTTACTAGCACTCTTTTAGTATTAGATAAACTTCGTGGTGAAGATATTTTGGTCTTTTAAGTAATTCTGACTGCCTGCTAATTGCTTAGTGGCTGAAAAGAAGATTTCCTGGTTTCATGTTGACGGGGCAATGTTTGACGTCGCGACAACGCCATCACATGCAACAAAACATCGTGATGACTGACGTGAGCGCAACGCAACGGTGATGAATGGACGCCATACGGTTCACATGCTCTCCTAGATATCAGTTACTTTGAAGTCAATATCATAGAAATGAGAAGTGCTGTTGACATATTTTTCACACTGAACTGAAATTTTCAGGCAGAAAATTCAACGATATAGAAGAATTCTTCGAGAACTTCGCTACAAACCTGAAAATGACCTTCTTTCGATTACCGCCGTTTCCCGGAAGTGTCCGCAATGAGTGTACAGGAAGTTCAGTTTTTTCCCAACATCCATAATTTCCAGGGGGATACACACTACACGTATTGAAAACCCTGTCTTGTTAAAGTATTAAAGTTACGTTAATCATTACCAAAAAGCGAAAATTTTACACGTAATTCATACCCCGGGAAAATATGGGTAAAATAGAAGAATTGCAAATGTTCAAACTAATTTTGAGAGAGAATGATACAATTCAGATTTGTTCCGCATTTAAAATTCTTAGCAGAAACTAGGTTTAGGGGATGGGGCGCCTATGTGCAGGATATGTTTACATAGTAATGACTTTATTACATTTCTATATCCTCCGTGGATATAGTATGGTAAAAAATATGAATAACGAGATCACAATACAGAAAACATTTTACAATAATGCAAAAGAGAAAAAACAATAAAGTATACGTGATGGAAAAAACCCAGCCAATTCAGCTTGTATATTTTTTAAATATAATTTGTAGAACACATCTCTAATAGGCCTAGTCCTGGCGAAACATAGCTAATTCTTTTAAAGGAAAGCAAATAAAGATGACTATCAAAACCAAATTAAAAGTTTCGGCAACTGGTCTCAGAGCTAAAAAAAAATATGAACTCAGCGAAAGGTTAAAAGCAAACACATGAAACGTTTTATTCCTTGAAACAGGCTTCCTCAACAAATATTTCTAACATTGAAAATACATGACGAAAGGAATGTCTGTACACGGATTCGGCTCCGGGCATCATCAATATTACCGTTATGAACACCATCCCTTCGGCGGGCAACAAATCGTGATCCTGCCCTTGCTGGCATGAGTCATTATTTTAATAATGTGGACACTGTTACCGGGATCTTTGCTTGCTGTGTTTTGTGCGCAATTTCTGCGCAGTCAGTAACTTTTTCAGGGCAGACAACGGCTCCAAATGCACAATTTGCGCAATCGCGCGTTCGAGAGAAACCCTGATGTACGTAACCCTGAAAACCCGGGCCTGAAAACAACTAAAATCGCCATACATTGATACATATATGGTTTAGTGTGTGGCTGGATCCAAAATTTGACATCTATCATTTACGCCGTTTGATGAGGCTTTTATTTACCGAGGTGAGGTGTAACCACAGGGAACAGAGTAATCTCTGTGTTCAATGTTTTTGCTATTGTTGTTATTTGGTAATAAAATTTGAGAATGCTGATTCATTTGTACAGGGAAAATTAGACACCTGTGTTTTGTGTGTGTATAGAATTGACACTCCATGGACATGTACTCTTTGTATCACAGACAATGTCTCCTCGTACTGTCTTTGTAGAATAGAATTGATCTTTATTGAACGGTATGCCACTCTGGCATATTAGCACATACAATAAAGATATTCAACTTCAAGTTGAACAAGTCAGAATGAAAGAGAAAAAACTTCCCAATTCACTTAGAAATAATATAAAATTTTCTCTTTTCAAAACAACAATAAATAAACTTTGCCAAAGAAACAGCTGTGTTATTGTTTGTCATTATTTCAATAAATGTTTCAGTTAAACTTTGTTTCTTGTCCTTTAAACGGAGGATTTGTATTCTTTCTTTGTTATATAATGGGCATGAGAGTAAAAAAGTGTATTTCATCTTCTGTTTTGTTACTCTTGCAACATGGGCAGAGACGTTTTTCTGCTCCCATTTTACGATGTAGGAAAGAACACTGGCGCTCTACGCTATCTTCTGGCACCTAACAGCCTTGGACACTCTTTAATTCTTATTTTCTTTTACATTTATTTAGAATATTAACAGTACATATGAATCAACAAAAAGAAACTACCAGTGTTTTTCCTATTTTATTACCCAATAACAGCATAAACAACAACAAAAACAACAATATTAAACACCCAGATTATCCTGTTCACCCCGCGATGTTACATGGTTTGCCGATTTAATTTTGAGTGAGTTAGATTATTCTTTTCATCGACTCATTATGATACACACTAACATCTGAGCTTTGAAATTTGAAGTTGTAAAAGAAAGTTTTTAGCTTTGATACTGTGTGCTTCTTTTGCTGTTTTATCCCAAGTACAATCCTTTCGGTTCACAACATTACGTTGTGAACCACATTCACTTGTGATCTATTAAGCTCTTGGACTATGCGCCCCATAGACGTGTGTACATATGCCTGAGAAATCCCTCAGGCATTTCTCAGACATATGTACACACGTCTATTGGGCGCATAGTCCCAGAGCTGAATAGATCACAAGTGACTGTGGTGTGAACCCCCGGAATAATACCTATGTAAAAGTAGTGTATAGATGAACATGGCTGCTTTCGTTCATATTTCAATTTTGATATTCATAATAAATAGCTATCGAAATAACACTAGTAACTATCGACATAACTAAAATCACGTTGATCAAATGAGGTCTTGTCTTGGTTGTTTTACAGCTCACGATATATATCAACTCTCGCGAGACTACATGTAAAATATTCAAAATGTCTGCGCGCATGAAGATAAACGTGCGATGAGCAACTGAAGTGAGTGTCAGCTTTATTTACTGCATTTACACGCCATTTCAAGTTTAACCAGTGTACTGTATAGCGCCGTTACAGCAAAGATCCGTATGGACGGTTTATCCATCCATGGTGGAGGTACAAGGACGGCTAGAACTCGATCTTCGTCTTGCCTTGCTGCGGATCCGTAGCCCTACCGCTCCCTTTGCTGGTTGTGTTTCCCACTCCCCAACACAACCAGCAAACGGAGTGGTAGGGCTACGGATCCGCAGCAACGTCTTGACCAACCTCCCCAGCAATGTCGGGGCTATATACGCAACTGCAGCGATTACGTTACTTGCAAAATTGTAGCCCTACGCCTCCGGTGAGGCGGTCGATGGGTTTGGACTTTGCGACCTCGCCCACCAGTAGAGCTACAATTGTCGAAGGCCCTGTAGCGTTTAACATAAGCACACCGCACAATAAAAATGCGATCGATGAGTGTGAACAAATACCAAACCCCATTAAAACGACAAGGTTAGTGTAGTCATGACATGGAGGTAGTAGTGTAGTATAGTGTTTAGTCTTCAGAAGTGACAAAATTGGTACGACCAAATGCAGTAAATGTGTCCGGATTTCACATTAACATGCCGCGCCATGTGTGGTGCGCTTATTTTGAACGCTACAGGGCCTTCGGCATTGTAGCTTTACTGGTGAGCGAGGTTGCAAAAACCAAACTCACTGACCTCCTCACCGTAGAGCTACAATTTTGCAGCTACGGTTCCGTAGTCCTGCAACTCCCTGGCCGTTTTTCGCTGCCCACACAAGCCAGGGAGTGTAAGGGCTATGGAACCACAGCAACTGCAGCCACAGGCATGCGATGTGTCTCCTCACGATGGGTACTGATTCACAGTAAACAGAGACAGTGAATTAGTATTGATCGAGAAGCGACGCCAGGGGTTTCATTAAGTTTTGAAGTAGGGGGCCAGAATGGAAAAGTAGGCGGCTTGCAGCTGCCATGACCACAAAGTGGGCGTCGTCGGGGGAGGGTGCGGGAGGGGGTGTTCCCCCTCCCGGCCGAAGGCCGGAAACCCTGAAAAATGAGCTAAAATTCACTTTTTACAGCTCGCAGTCCCTTTAATTTTAGTATTTTCAGGAGAATTCTCAGTAGTGTTCCAGGGCAATTTATGTTCATATCATAAAAGCCATTTTCCTGGGAGATTAGGCCTAAATATGATAATTCATGATTAAAAACTAATAAAAAAGGTAATGTTGACGATATTTTGAACAAAGAAAACTGTAGTCTTTAGAGCCTCTATGCTTTTAGGAGGTAAACTATAATAATTCACTATTATTAATGATATAAATTTGATATGTAGATGATATTATACAGTGTTACATCTAGACGGGGATAGGGGATTCCCCCTCTGTTGAAATGTTAGCACCCCCAATTTGTCAAGGGGGACC
>LD342617.1:36504-85762 GCA_001465055.1 Ptychodera flava | reverse complement strand
AAACCTGGAATGTTTCGTGAGAGAACTTTTTGCAACAAGTACATGTATAGACGATTCCGGACAATCATTACTTGTATTTGCAACAAAAATCCAAAGGCTTTCCCAAAAATTACCCAAATCTTCTCTTCGTATGGCATTGACTATCACTCCTGAGTTACACATTGCTGCCTCTGACCCTTCTCTCTTCACTATAGCTCAACTCTCTTTCCTTCACACTTTTATGAGAAGCACAGTGGTTCATAGAATAAATAATGAACGTTACTGTCCCCTTGTAAAAACCAGTCACCGTAGTGAATTAATCATTTACGTTGTGTGCAGGTCTTGGACATTACAACACGAGTAGCCAGCCTGCAAAGTTAGAGGGTGATATCCACAATGAGAAGATCATAAAAGTTACATCATTTGCAGATTGCTGTCTTGCACTTTCAGGTGAGAATAGCCACTGTATTTTCAAAAAAATGCAGCGGCTGAACAGTGATAAAGAATTTTAACATCTAGTCAAAGAAGGACACTTGGCTGGTACTTAGCTAAAGTAAAATTCAACACTATTCTAGGGGGTATATTAGGATTTATTCATCATGAAGGGCACTCTTAGACAAGTAGTGATTGATGCCATGAGACACATGGTCCCCGAGTTCTTTAGGTCTGCTGTCTAAACTTTTGACATGTGGTAGTGCTCTGTGTGTGTACTGGTGCCAGTATTGGTACTTATGTCGTGGTGAAGAATATGTGATGTACTTACCCATTAGGCACTTATCTAGAGCTATATTGTTGTATATTTTTTCTCAGAGGAAGGGAAAGTGTTTGGATGGGGGAATTCAGAATACAACCAACTGTCATCAGTAACTGAAGAAACCCAGGTGAGAAAATAGCAATGCTTTAAAATCAACAAAATGTGGTTTTAAGTATAGAATAAGGACACATTCTCTTTTTCTTACAAATGACCTGAACATCCAGAACATTTTACTTTTCCCGGGCAATCCTATAAGACTGGAGTCATGATAAGGACACAGTGTTAAAGAAAAACTATGTGGATACTTAGTCTCTCAGTAGTAGTGGTTTAGTTTATCCAAATTTCAACGAGATCCAATGTATATGTTATATATCCGATGGTATCCAATGTATATCTTACCGCTTTGGCTGAAGGAATTGTCTTTATTTAAGTTGGTAGCCATTCTTGCTGTATAGTTGCATACCATGTAGTGTTACAGAAATTACGTGTTCATCCCTCCAAGAAATGGCATCAGAGAAAGAAATGAGATGTATTTATTCTGTGTATTTCAGGTGTGCACACCCACCCATCTGCCACTGAAAGTTGGCAAAGTGGTTGACATTGCAACAGGAGGCACTATCTGTGCAGTTTTAAATGGTAAGATCTGATAGCTTTCCGTTGGAATTCACACAAAATGATGGATAGTTAGTTATTCCAGTCTTCACTGGCAAGAGTATCTGCTCATCTGCAGTAAGAGTGACAATTGAATGACTGCTAGTCAAAACAAAGGGTTAGTTTCAAGCTATTTTTTGGAGGGGTAGCGTACTCTGAAAATGAAAGCTATATAAGCTATATAAGACATCAGTGTCTTTTAAGTTACTCTGCATCTCTGAAAGACTCAAATTTCCAGTTTTGTAGTTTTGATGCCGGCTTCATTAGGGAGGCATTTTAGTTCAGTGACCAGAGTACAGGATTAGCAAACAGAGGATTATGACTTCAGTACAGTAAGCATGGCAATAGCCAGGTGATAGCTAATCCATTCAGGCTGTAGCAGTCAAAGGACCAGTGTCAGAGTTCTGTGGTCCTCAAACCTACTTTTAATCCTGTGATATAATGTAGGGTTTGGTAGCATGCTATGATCAACTAAATGTTACCGGAGCATAAGCTTTCAAACAAGTGTAGTGTTCTTCATCAGATGCAATTAGGGTGGAATGAACAATTAAAGCAAAAAAACATTGAAAATTTGAAGTGAAAAATGTCCATGAGCAGGTGTAGTGTTTGTTTGTTTCTATCTCATGGACATTTTTCATTTTGAATTTTCTATGGTGTTACTGCACAAATGAATTACCTAAAATTTAGTGACATTAAAAATCCAAAAATACCACTATCCTTGTATGAATTCTATGGTGTCAACTGAAATTTTGATCTTCACAAAAATAAGATCGTTGAAACTTTCTGGACAACCTTCAAAATGAGTACTTGAAAGCAGTAGACTATACAGTATTGTAAAATGTTAGATGTATGAATCTCTGCCCTCTAGGTACATTCTTCTAAAAGAGAGTTTACAAGTCATTCTGTTCCTGTACTTGGAATAAAGTGTATCTCATCCTGTAATCAAATACCTGCTTGTGCTCGATAGTTAGAAGTTAAATAAAACTATGACAGTGTAAAGATACAGTGTGCCACTCTGGCCTCAACTCATTTTCTCCTTGAATTTCACAGAGTTTGGTGAAGTGTTTGTATGGGGGTATGGCATACTTGGGAAAGGTCCAAACCTCAGGGAAAGCAAGATACCGGAAAAGATTCCGCCCTCACTGTTTGGGAAAAGTCAATACAACAAAGAGATCTCTGTCACTAAAATTACTTGTGGACTCCATCACTTTGCTGCAGTTAACAGTAAGTCCTTTCATCTATGCATTTTGTACATTGTCTCATGGCTTTTTTATTAATTTAGTCAACAATAGAAATTGCAATCATCAGATAAATGAGACATTTTAAAGTTTACTTTGATAATTGGCTTTAGCGAAGGGTATTGTCTTGAACTGCGCTCAAAGGTAATGTGGCACCCATATGACCAATGTAAACACTATCCAGGGTATGTTGGCAAATGGTTCTACTCTGTAAAAAAGAAGACAATATGTGTTTTACAGACTCAGTACACCCAAGAGATCATGTGATGGCAGCACAAACAAACCCACATGGGTGCAAACATGTACTTCTATGCGTGTTTGCACATATGGGCTTGTTTGTACCGTGGTCTATTCGAATTCCGGGTTTTACCTATTGATGAAAGTTAGATCATACTTGCAAAAATGTTCATCACAAAATGTCAGAATTACAGCTATATTGATGTGGTGCATCTAGATATTGTACATGAAATATGTTATTTTTAGTCACACTGGCACAGTTACGACCCCTCTCTTTAATAGTAATAAATAAAAATAAAAATATTATTGAGTAAAATATCATTTAAGATCAGTTGTTCAAAATATTACCTGTTTGTTATTGTACATGTTCAGGTCTTGGTGAGTTGTTTACATGGGGCAGAAATGAATCTGGTTGTTTAGGACTTGGCCATCGAAAGGACCAATTCTTTCCAATGAAGGTATGGTCAATTTTTTTATCCATCACACTTTTTCTCAAGACCTTTCACTACAACCATGGCAGTTTCATCAGTTGGGCTATCCTCACACCAGTTGTGTTATCCTCACAATAAGATGGAAGATCATGAAATCAAGAATTGTATGAAATAAAGCATTTTCCAATCTATCTCTAAATCTTCATTCTTTCACCAGTTAAAAGATAAAGTTACCCATTTTTCCTTCTATAGTTTACATTCAATTTTACTCATACCCATATCCTGGTTACAGTAATTTATTTATCATTTGTGTGTCATACAAGCAGTTGCTCAGTTAAAAATCCTATCTACTTATGTAAGCCCATCATGTTGAACCCATCCACCCCAGTTCTCTGTGTAAGATCCCACTTCGTCATGGAAACCAATAGGGCTATACCAACGATGGATTTTGTAGTGTTGCTTGGGTGAAGAATAGTGTAGATAGACAACATTTAGTAACAGAGCGAGTTGTTAGGATGATGGTGATGGCTACAGTATCAGCTAGAGGCCCCTAGAAAACCTCACGTGATGTGCATCTGAAGTGTTATGATGTACACTTGTCAGAAATATTCAGATTTTCTAACTCAAGATTAAGCTTAAACTCTGTCTGTATATTCAACAGGTTATCATCGTCATGCTTGTTTCATGGCAAGTTTTCTTTCTTTGTTTTGTCTTAGGTGCATGTTCCTGGTGAAGTAACCAATGTAGCTTGTGGAGTTGATCATACTGTCGTCACAGCCAAGACTTACATCTGAAAATATTGAACAAGAAGCTCTCAGACTGGTTTCTTTCTCACCTGTTCTGTCCATTTGTTGGTGTAATTTGTATCATAATCATGAATTAATTGAATAAAAATGACTTCCAAAGTGTACACTGTTAGCATGCTGCATCCATTGTACAGCCTAGATATTTGTAACACACCGACACCCTTAAGTTAAAGTCTCCTAATCATGTCATAGTGTGCTTTCCTTAACCCTTTGAGTGCTGTAATATTTCCCACCATAATTTTATTGCAACATTTTAACAATTTTATGAATTTTTCTGTAATATTTTTGATAATTTTGGACCAAACAGACATCACATTTCATTTGCTACAGTTTTTCATCAAAATTTTGGCAAAAATCTGAAAAAATTTGAGTGGGCTACATTTTATAAAGGCTACAAAAATTGACTTTGGCACTCAAATGGTAGCTGACATGTTTCACTCTTAGTGAGATATCTATAATCCTCAAAACATTGTAAGCTCATGTAATGGGCCGCCACAGGTTACTCACTGATGTGCATACATCACTGCAGTATGATAAGAATTTTTCCCATGACAAGATAGTTGCAACCCAACAATGCCTGTCAGTGTATCGTCTAATATCATGGCTAAAGTTTCAACATGTTTAACTTTGATCAAGATTTGCAAGTGACAAAACAATAAAAAAGTTACTGAAGATAACTTTAAAATTTCAAATTGTTTGATGGTAGCTGTCATATATTGTGACAAGGATCACCACCATTATGCAAATAAATTAGTGTAACTGGTGAAACCATCAACGTCTGCAATGAAGAATACCATGTTAACAACAAACTTTGACAAAATACCTGTATGAATTGCAATAGGGCCTTTCACACTTTACGTCACTGTTCTCTCATTAATATGCAAAAATAAATATTTGTCCGCATTTTTAGATTACGCTTTTGAAAATTACGCATGCAAGAACGACGAAAATACATCTCAGTGGGCGACTGCTAGTGTAACAGTGAATACTAAAAAACATATTCACGACTCAGAGTACAAGCTGCAAAAACAGCCACGCATGCAACATTGATAAAATTTGTCCGCATTTCAAGCTGCGTGTCCGATGTCGCGCGCGTACAGCTATATTTAGTAACAAACCTGTAACCGTGAACAGCGCTATTCCTCGCAGTGTCCCCTTGTTTAATTCTACAAAAGGAAGAACAAGTTTTTGTAGCTCAAAGTACAATAAAAGAAACGATACATCTCGGGGATTTAACTGCTTCAGTCACATGTAAAAGTTGTTTATTTCTCTCATGAAAGTCAAATTCATATCTACACTGTTGTTAATTGAACGTAATTAAGTTACCCAGCCTTTCAGTTAAAATCTTTAAGACAATTAACACATGATTTACAGTTATTGTATACGCATGGTCTTTCACCTAGGTGTTAAACATTTTCAACAGAACAAATTCGATTTGCATGGTGTGTACACGAACGTTCTTTAATGTAGGTGTTAAACAATTTAAACAGCAAATTAGATTTGCGTCATGGTGCAGACTATTGTATCATGTTCTGTCACGTTGGCTTCCGCGTATGATTCCTACGGTCATGGCAGGAGCTCGCTTTTCTAAATCCTCTTAATTGCGTTGACGCTGACATGGTGAACACGATACCCCCAGAAGCTGGCTACAGAAGTATTTAGACTGTCAAAATCATTTTTATAGAGTCGGATATTCATCGATGTGTTGGTATAAATAGAACCAAAGAGGCTCTGTTCGCACGACAGCCATAAAAACGCACTGGCCGTAGTTTACGATTGTTATGCAAATCCTGTGACGTCAATCGTTACTGAGGTAATATCTGAAGCCATACATAATCTCATGCAGGATCCGTGACAGGGAAATCGGAAAACGAAAACGGGTTACTTATCGCTCAGCGAAGGTAAGACTTCAAATCAGTACTTTCTAGTTTGTACAAACCCGTTAGTTATCTTAAGACATTTGCTAGTGATAGCAAATTTGACGACGTAAGCTGTGTTTTCGAACGTCTTGGAACTGAAGTCGAGTCTCGCCAATCGGTCTTGTTTTGATGGGCGAGCTACGGTCTGGCTGGCCGACAGGGCCAGGTCCGTAATCTGAGCGAGATGTATTGTCGTTCCAAGTCTGTTAAGTACAGGTTTGGCATTTTTTTTCCTGGATCGGATTTTAGTAGCTGACTAAAGACTTGATTTAGGTTTATAATGAATGGGGTTTTGTGAGGCTTCTCCAGCGAAAGGCTGGCCCATTCGCCGTTTGCAAAACAATCTTCACTGTAATGGAAGAATCCAACATGGCGCTCATTTCTCGGAGGACTCAATGCTGTACATACTCAATCGCAACTTGCCCGCTTCGATTCAACAGGTGTCTTGACGATATACTTGTTAGAAGGCCGAGAACCTTGTTAGCAAAAAGTTATGGTTTAAAGCATGTGTTTTTGTATTTATGGGCAGTAAACTTCGACTTTGACATATTTTAAAGTTGGCAAAGATAGACAGTTCGCAAATAGCCTGATGAATGACAATGTACATACACAGTAGTCACAGAGTCAGTACCCAACACAAGTGAACATATCACTAAAGTGGCGACGTATTCTAAACCAGAAAGTTCAGATGCCCTAATAATATTCTGTCAAATATCGATAAATATGGGAAAATTAAGTATTTTGTCAAAATTCTTGAGCTTCCAATCATTACCAATACTGTTTTCTTATCTGTATCCAGGTTTTGGTCTGTTAGTTACTGTTTGCAGCTTTTGCAAACATGGCTGACTCCGAAAACGTCAAGAAAAAGAAGACCAGACCTTCTAAATCGACCAAACGAAGGCCAAAAAGTAAGTGCTCTTTATTACTATTAATGATATGCTATTTTTAAACCATCGAGACAGCAAACATTCACACTTTCCTTGTCATTTACATAAATTAAGCTTGAATATATTACATGGTCGATTTGTACATACATTAAATTTGGGAGGGAAATCTCATAACATATATATATCTCTTCAGATTATTAACACCATAACTGCAAATAAAAAAGTATTTTTTATTGATTTATAACAATATTCAATTCAGATGTCAAAATTATTTTCAGTCAATAATAAAAGTAATTCCTAATGTCATAAAACTTAGAAAAATGTAATTATGTCCCAAAACAATCTGCATTTTGGTACAAGGAAGTTGTTAAGTATTTCGTTCTGGAAAATGTTTTTTTCACCTGAAATACCCCCAAAAGACTGCTTCGAAACTCTTGAACATCTGGAGGATTGTAAGGGTTACTACCAGTCGGCTGCGAGTTCAAACCAGGTAAAAAAATGACTAAGTTTCATAAACTGTTCTGACTTGACCTTGAAATTGATGTTCAGGCTTTAATTATAACAGAATTTTACATTGTACACTACTTTTGGTTATTCATTTTTTGAGTACATTTGAGTTTCTGGACAGGCTATGGTATCTAAATACATGATTCAAAGATCTGAGTCCTACATATACTTCCTTCAAGTCAATGTAATGTCTTTTTGGTAATAGAACTTATTGAAGAGCCAACATACAGTGCATGCCTTAGAAGCTGCATAGCATTTAGAATGCATTAAATATACACCTTTTAAACCATAATAGACTTGTAAATGCTCCAAAGCAGCAAAGTAAAGTGATCTTTGAAATCTGTCTGCTGCACAGCTGCTGAAAATGCTGACCCTGAAACAAAAAATGAAACGCCTACAGAAGTAAAGACTGAAAATGAAGGTAATCTGTGTGGTAGTGTTTTTAGTTTGGTATTTTTGTCTGTTGCTTCGTGTTTTTCATTGCTTTTTTGTCTGTTGCTTAGTGTTGTGTGTTTTTCTTTGTAATTTTGCATTGTTTCTTAACCTTCTTCTTTGGAGTAATTCAGTTATGTTACAAGAGAGCCAAGCCTTAAAGGGTTAATAATATTGATGTGTGCAGTGATCTTTCATAACTGCTTTGTGCTTCCATTTTTTCATTGAAATCATTAATTGAAGTTGAACAAAAGTAGAGCTTTAGAAGATTGCAGTAATTTTTTGTGTGTAAACATTTTCCCTGTATGATTTCATTTGGATCATAATCATACATAACCTACTGTGTTTGTTAAAAAATTCCTCTTGACTGTTTCTCCCCATTTCATGCATTTCCAAGTTTAGAGATTCAAGTAGACTATAGAAAATGAGGCTTGCAATAAATAAGGCTGACAGTGCACAGATGGAAGCATGTGTGTGCCAACAGTTGTTTGCTGCTAGGAAAACATATATACAGGCTTTTCTTGAACAGAAATTGTCTTACTTAATCTCGACTGTCATGACACAATGAAGGAAAACAACATTTGACAACTGTTTATTCCACATAAATTGCACAGATCACTCATTCAAGTATGACTCTTGGCATGACTTCATGGTGTAAAATAAGTAATTTAGTCTTATAGTTTTCAAAGTATCAACTGTTTTCAGCAGCCAATGTATCATTGGTCAGTCAGTCATTTAAGGGTTCTTTGTCAATATAATCATATAGCTTTCAACTTTTCAACTTAACTCCATGTTAATGATTGACTGCTCACTGACATCCACTTTTCCTTACTTTATCTGCTGCTTTTTTGTCAGTAAATGCAAGCTTTCTCAGTAATTCTATGCTGATTTAACACTTAGCTACACCTAACATTGTCGCTGGCACAGAAGAACCATCAACATCTGATACTAACACTGACAATGCCAATGCAACAGATCTGAACACTGAACCTGATACAAAAGTTGAAGTTTCCCAAAGTCCTGCACCTGATGATGGTATGCTTTTACAAATATATTAATGTGCTTTGCATGAGTATGGATATTCCTTCTTTTCATTGAGAGGTGTTTTTACAAAAATTTGTATACTGATGTCAACTCATAATTTTAATACCCTATTGCCTTTCAGTGATAACCCGTTAGATATTTTCAAAAATGAAATAGAGAAAAAACGTGCCTTTGATTTTCAAGTATTGTTTCAGCAAATGTATTTTTCAGTGTCATGAATGCCAGTGATTCCTGAGTATTGCATGCATATCTGATGTAAAATATATGTTAATTTTAATGTTGAACAAATAACTGCTACAGTCTACCTCTACGCTGTGCCCAAAATAGTTTTCAGCTAATTGTTATAGCACTAAATGTCGATCACCAGAGAACAAAAAATAGCAATTTGATATTTGCAAGATAAAGCCTTCACAGTTATTGACCTTAAAAGTACAGTGATTTAAATGTTTTAAAGATGAATATTTTTGCATTTTTATCCTTGATTGTGTTTTTGAGTTCATTACCATGAGGGTGCACATCACGCACAGATGCATTATGATTTTAAGAATGTTATAAATATTTGAGACAATAATGAATAATGTTGATATTTTTTACCAGCTGGGAAGAAAGATGATGTTTCTGTAACCATGGAAGCAGGTGATACTGCACCTGAAGTTGTAAAGGATGAAGAAACAGTTACTAAAGGTAAGATACTCTGTATACCATCTTTAAAATGTTATGAATTCGATGTAAAAATGGTCTTACTGAGAGTCTATACATGAATGCAGATATTTCTGATAGTATTTGGAAAACAGTGAAGACATAATTATTGCACTCTGTAGCATGGTCTGGGTGTGAGTATGAAACATTGTCATTGAGTTCCTTTTTAGTGTCCAACTTTGATGCAGTTTTTTGTTCGTAAACCCATGAATACACAAAATCTTTTTGAAAGTGATACAGCATGTGTTTGGCTTTGACATTTCATATGTTCTTATCAGACTTATCAGTTGAAGGACAAATGTCCCTGAACAAGGAACAAATCTGTCATAGTGGTACCTTTGTAGATGTGTACACCCGGGCTGTACATTTGTTGTTTCATAGTTGAGTAACCCATAATACTATATTGAAATGTGTTAATTGTTCAAGTTGTGATGCCAGCACTAGTACAATGTCACAGCTAGTTTAATCAAAGAGTATTCAATAATCTGCTGGGTTAGAACTTACCCCACACTAACTCACCTGGTTTACACCTAACAGAACCTGAAGATACTGACAAGAAGATAGAAACAGGAAGTTTGAAGCCAGAAAATGAAGATGAGAAAAGCAAGCCAACCTCCGATGGTGATGGGGACAGAACTGCAACTGTGATTACAACAGCAGGCACAGATACCTACGGCTATGAAAATCGTGATTTTGATAACATCGATCCAAAGGAGCTTGGCATTGATGTTGAAGATGAACCTGAATATAAGTATGGTAAGGAATGTACTTTATGCGAAAAATTTACAAAACTCATGACAAGTGCTGATAGAATGTGATGTTGGATATTCAAATCAAATATTGATAGGATTATTTCATCTTCAAGATCGCCATCTTCAGAACCCGAGTACTTAACAAATGACATTTAATGTACAAAGGATGTCTGTACTACAGAAATTACCAGTAACTGTACAAGTCGTTTAGTTTTCATATCTAGGTTTTTATTTCTTTGAAGCCAAGTTGAATCTTGACAGACATCAGGTTCTATGAGTCTGCCTAAAATATTTGAATTTATTTGAAAACAAATTAGAATATTAAGATTTTGATATTAAAAATTGATATTAAGACTACTGATGGATTTTGAAGGAATGACAAATGATATTGAATATGAATATGAATTCAATAATATTAAATGATATTCAGTGAATACGCATCTTAATCTCAACTAAATTTCATGTAGATACTTTGGATTGCATAGAGACAAGGAATGTTAGAATTTATACTTTTCTCTGTTGTATGCATGCATACACCAGGTCGTTATGCTTTTTCTCATTTCCTCTAAATCTGTCAATTGTAGAACCACCAACCAATGATGATCTGCCAGATCTGTACAAACTTATCGACTCACTGGAAGGTGGCGACACTGAACTTGAGACAGACAGGGAGCCACCTTCCCTGTTCACCAAACCCGAGCATGAACCCAAGTACCAGAGAATCACTGACCTTACCCTTGAACTTGAGAAAGAGGAGATAGATCCGTACGTGACTGAGTTTGATGATAACATTCGAGATGATGTCTTGATGATTGGTAACATATCATTGGAGGAAGTGCAGGTAAGTTAGCTGGTATAATGCTGCTTCCACCCCTATTCTATGTGTATGGTAGGTCCTACTTTATTTTGACTGATACTCATAAGGGGGTTGAACACAGCTCACTTGTAAAGAGGTACATATTTGCATGACACTTGAAAAAAACATGAATGATAAAAAGTGGTTCACCATTTAACATACTAAGTGTTATATTCTTTGAAAGGTATAGATATCTGTCAATGCAGTTTATAAATATGGTATTCATACTGTTCTTCTCACCAGGCTGTACAATTATGTAATTTTCTGTGAATAATTTTATCATCATAGATGTTGATGTAGTAATTTTCATATAAAGTACATGATCCTGTGTCTATTAAAATTGCATCAGATTTTGAGAAAATTTTTACATAATATAAATAATGTAAATATGTAAATTATCTAATTGTGCATCAATCTGGTATTCTTGCCTTCAATAATGGTACATAATGTGGAGGATGTGTTAACAATAATAATAATCTCTCTTTTCTTGTCACTTATCCTCATGATAGGAAGAGGAAAAACGGCTGCGAGATGAACACATCTCCTACCAGCAACAGGAAATGTTGCTGGCTAAGAGACGTCAGGAAGACGTGGCACTGAGAGAAGAGAAAGCCAAGAGACATGTGATAACACTGATGAAAGAGAAAAGACGGGAACTTGCCAAGAGAGAGGTGTGTGATTCAATCAGGTTTCATAAATAAAATCAACATTTACGTTTTATTAATACAGTTCTACAGCCTCCTGATCCATGCATCATCTATGGTACCTACAAGATTTCAGAAGTTTTTCCATTCAATTTGAAATTTTTCAATATTTCTCTGCACAATTTTACCAGCTAATGAATGTAATAAAGGACTTTTTGTAACAAGAGAAACATTTGGTAAACATTTGCATGTATTTAGTATGTATTTGATCATTGTAGATTTTTTTTCTTTCTCAACTTTTGTTTATTACAGGAGCTTGCTTTGCAGAGAGAGAGATTACAACAGGATATTTTGCACAAAGCTTTCAGACGATCAGAGAATCAGCTGATCAGAGCATTAGAGATAAGAAAGGGAGAAGTACAGGTGAGTAAAATAAACTATGTAACTTTGCTGATGAAAACAAAATAAGTTTTGCAATTTTCTTGCTGGCAAAGACTATATTAGAGAAAGATAGGTAAAATGTTGTTGGATTGCTCATGTGTAGGGGTATGTAGAAACAGACGTCCCTCAAAAGTATGTATGCTTATATCCTTATGCTGAAATGATGCATATTTCAACGTAACGATACAAAAAGTTATGAGAAAAAATAAAGTACTAGAAGAACATAATAAGCAATAAAAAGCAGAAAAGTTATTTTATTTTGTGAAATTCAATTATAAATGATCAATTATGAATTTCACTTGTGAAAAATAGCCATTTTATATGTTTTTCCTGTTTGACTTTTTGCCCCAAATTGGCTGTATTGTGCTGTATTTGAGCAATAAACCACAGCAACGGGTATACCATGGCATGGTTTATTGCTATCATATTGTAACAGTACGTTGAAATTCTGGCATGAAATTTCAAAATATGAATTTTTCTGTAGCTGAGACCTTGCACCAGTTCCAACTGTGCTTTATCAAGAATATAGTATGGTTATTTCCAAATCACCATCAATCAGATCACTGTGTTTGTACCATCAATATAACAATATGATATAATGTATGATAACAGGTTTGATCATCGAGTATGATATACATGTACAGATAAGAGAAATACAATAGTTCAAAGCATATTGCATATGTTAGGCATGAACATTTCACAGCACCAGCCACCTTCTGAATTCTACATTACACTTTCAAGCCAATATGAAACACAATCTTATTTTCTGTCATCACTTGTAGACTATGTATGGTGACTTGACAATGGCTGATGGTCAGTATGGAGGGTCAAAGGGCAGACGTTGGAAAGTTGACTGGAACAAAACGCCGCAGCCAATCCAGATCAAGCTGAAATGTCTGCGAGGTGTACGAGACAAGCTACCAGGTAATGGTCTTGGTGAAAATTGAAAAATTAAAAAAAAATTCTCAAAATTGAAATGAAAGCCAGTGAGCTTTGAGTTCTTTCTGTTTCCCAACTTCCAGTATATACCCATGCCTCTATCTTGCCATTGGCTGTTTACTTTTGATTTGTCCAGTGTGATAAGGTACTTACTTCTAAAAAAGTAAATTCAAATAATAAATTGGGAATCTTATTTCTCAATGTACTACCTTGTGTGGTATTATACAAAGTACTACACTGAGGAAAATAAGATTCTCAGTTCATACTTCATAGCTAATTTACCTATTAATGAAACAATGTAAACATTTGAAAGATCTACAAACTACTTTGTGCTATTACGTTCTTCTAGTCCAACACTGGACAGAATTTGAAAATCCTTAAAAACAGCCCCTATCAAACATAATCATAATTGTAATAAATCAAACGTCCTATTTTTAGTGCACGATGATATCAAGTTTCCTTGAAATATATTGCTGATGAGAAATCACTAGACTATAATTGTAGTAGTATGGTCCATTGATGTGGAAGAAAGATTGAGATTCCATGTGATCATGAAAATCAGAAAAAATTTGAAGTTATCAATTCTTTTGTTCTGACTCAGGTGGAAGGTATGTACTGATGGTGTCCCTGTATGACCGAATTGGAGGTCATGTCCTCAGATGGTCAAGGTTGAAAGGTCAGCAGTGGGGCGGTGCCACTTTACCTATCCAGCATGATGGATATTTCTACAGCATTGAAATGAAGGTAGGGGTGCAAAACTGAAAATCAATGTCAGTGGGAAATCTTCTGATATATATTGTTCTGGGGTAAATCATCATACAATGTCATAGGTCACTGTACTAGGAGGTTAAGTTTAAAGATCAAAGTTAGAGATTGTAGTATCCTCCAAGGTATGTCAACAATGAAATCAATGTACTTCTCCAGCCCTTGACATGCATGGTACGGTAATTCAAATATTTTCCAAGGGGAGTATACATTTCTGTTCATCTTAATAATTCTGTCAAACAAAACATTGAAATGTATTAGGCTGTATAAGAAAGAGAGAAGATATTAAGCAAAAAATCTACACAACTATGAAGACATAGGGGAATTCATCTAAATTGCTTGTATGAAATGTATTGCATGTTTGAATTCACCACTAAGGTGGTTTATTTCCATTTATTTATATCATGTTTAATATTTCACTTTCAGCTTGACCAGAGTGTGTTCACAGTGTGTCCGTCCCGTGTCAATGTTCGTCCTGGAATGATACTCATGTTTGAGCTGTTCTTACTCCGTGGTTCCATGCTACCTATTGATAAAGTGGTCGGCTGGGGAGTTTTCCCGATCTGTGATGCACAGTTCAATATCATTGAAGGAAAGTAAGTCAATGAAATGGCCAACTTTCACATGTTCATCCATCATGGCATATCAGATAGAGTTAAATTTTACTATTTGTCTTGTAAATACTTTTTTATGCCAACAATTTATAAAAGTTTCATTAAAATCTTCAAAAGACCCTTTGTTTGATGTCATGAAGAGCAGCGCAAAATGATGTCATAGAATGTTGTTGAATTGATGCATAGATGGCAAGTTTGAATTGTGAGTTTGAAACCCATGTGTTGCAAGAGTACTCTCAGATGATTGTTATCAGATCAGAGTCGCAGCTCTTATATTGTGATGTGCCCTTGGAGCAAGGCACTTCCCTCCTCAATGCTGAAAAAGATTTGGTATACCTCAATCCTGTAAATTGGCATTTTACCATGTGGATGCAGTAAATAATAAAACAATTGAATGTTATTTTACATTTTACATAAACATGTACCAGTAACTTAAATAGCATGGTTCAGGAACTTTGTATTATTCTAGGCGTTAATTGGCCTCTAACAGTAACAATGTTGGAAAATAGATTTATGCATGTAGTCATATCTGTTTTACTCATTTATTGTGTTCTCCTTCTTTTGCCTCCCTCATCCCTCCCCTCCCCCAGGTACAAGACCCCATTCCTGAGAGGTGAAATGGATCCCCGTATTGAAAGGCATGAAACCCCAGAGAAACTGATTGCCAGTGACATTGACCACTGGCTGTGTAACCTTTACTTTGAGGTTGTCAAGTTGCCAAGGTTTGTTTAGTTTGTCCTTGAACTTCATATCTGTTGCTAGTTTCGGAAGCAACACTCTTAAGTAGGCATATAGCTGAGTGAAGTTCAAGTAATGAAGACGTCATTCTTGAAATCTTCAATCGAAGAAAAAGCTTCAGTTTTATTTGTGTTTATCTCAACATTTGACAGAATTTGTTTGCCAAAAAACTGGCCAAAATAATTCAATCACAGACCTTAGCGAAAAATCTTACAAATATAAACATTCTTGTTTTGAACTTTCATACCAATCCTAGCTAGGAGTAGTGGTTTAATCCAGAGACTTTAAGATAATCTGTTTTCCCAAACCATTCAAAATCTTTTCCAGAAGTTTTCCAATCAGGGTCTGAGCACACTTTGGCTAAACTATACCAAACCAATGAAAAAGTATTGCTATAGGCTAGCTTGTATCTGTCACATGCATAATTTGCATAAATCTGTGTCAATCTGCAGAAATTTTCATCTGATTTCTTTTCTGTCTCTTTGTAGGTATTTGGCAGGACAGAAGGAGTATGAAGTGGAATTACAGTTCTCTTCCAGCATCATCAGTTTTCCAGACAGAACCAGAGGAGCAGAGGATCCCATCGATGGGGAAGCACCTATTCCTGGTTCAACCCAAGACTTAGCATCTCTTGAAGGTAAAAGACACATAGAAAACCCTAAATTATCTGTTTATCTTGTTTTTTCTTTGTTGATAAAGAGCAGGTTGTAAGGAATACTACCTTTTACAAGTATTATGACTGCGATAGGTTCATAGCAACCATATTTAAGGATATTATCAAATATGTTAAATCATTCAAGTTGATTGTGTCAATGTTTTCTTACGGAAAGCTGCATTCAAGGTGCTAATATTGACACAGGTTTGATTTCAAGATCTGCCATGCTTACAAAAAAAAGTGTAGTGAGTGCAACAATAACTCATCAGGATTTTAATAAACTTTTTTTATGTCATTTGCAATTTGATCAAAGAAAATCTGTAATGTATATATATAAAAATACCAGAAATGGATTTCAACAAAACTTAATCATGACAAAGATGAGAGAATTTTAATATTAATTTTAAAATTGTTACAATTCTATAATGTTCTCAATTTGTTCACATACATATTCTTTAAGAACTTGTGTGCATTCAAATCTGTTAGGTAAATGTTGAAGTGCATATCAAATAGAAAATAGGAAAATGTTTTATAATATTTTGGAAAAAATAGAAGTATTTGTTAAGGTCTTTTTAAAATTTCTCAATCCACCATCTTCATGTAGGTGACAGCAAATCTAATGTACAGACCTCCAAATTCAGTCTTGGAACTGCAGGGGGCTCCCTTCCACCAAGTGAGCCATCGACATCATCCGGAGACAACCCTAAACTTGATACCAGCAATGCCAAGAAAGACCAAGACTCTGTGACCAAAGAGCAAATGGATCCAAAAGGCAGTAATGACAGCATTGAAAAGAAAATCTTCAAAACTGTGAGTGAAATTCCCTCCTTGTCTGTTAACCTAGTAATAAACACAGCATGGTCTGAATTGATTGTTTTTGGTTTGTACTTTGGACCTTAATACTTGGAGTTAGGGCTGAAAATGTCCAGTTATATAGATGCTCTTGCTAGTCTACTGTAACACTTACATTTTCAATGATTGACTCAACATCTAATGAATGAATGTAGCCATAAAAGTGCAAAGTGGCCATCTATTTTTTCCTAAATTGATAATATCTAATTTGAAGATGAGTTTATTTCCATATTTCATGAAAAGCAATCCTCATCAAATTCTGCCTTCTTTTTTATAGCTGAGGACATTGGAACCAAAGTGGGTCTCTCAATAATTTCTTTGAGAGCTACACCTAAGGAAGACAAAAATTCACTGAGTCCTATTTCATGAGACCAACACCTCTTTTATCATGTAAAATTTGTTGCTTGAACCGAGCGTCTTGTCTGTCTACCCATTCTCTGCTTAGGATACAGAATTTTGAACTTCTATTCAATCATTCGTTATAGCAGAATTATTGCAAAGTTTGAATAAGTTTTTGACATAAGGCTTACTTTTTATGATGTTTCAATAAAGAGTGATAAATGGATTGAAATGGACACAGTTAGCTTTTATCAAAATATGCGTCTGTTATATCTTTAGATGTCATAAAAACCTGAACTTGTGATTAAGACAATAGCAATACTCTTTGAAGTATTTTCAATATTTTCATTCTGTGAAAAAAAGGTACTTTTGATCATTCTTCCATCTAAAGTATTTAAAATAGAGAAGTCTGAGCAGAGCCAACATTGTGCATTTTGTACAATCTGCTATTTTATTGAAGTATAATTTAGTTATTGACAAAGATATTGTACGCCACACATTTAACAGTTCTATCAACAAGTTCAACCTCAGATTTGGATTGTTGAGCAAAACATTTTAATATTCTCAATATTACATTGGCTGTGACTTTTCATGTATTTTCTATTTTTGTTGGTTAAATGGCTGGAGCTTTATGACAAGGTGTCCTTACATTAACCAAGTCAGTATAATCATTCCATATTATGTGTTCATCATCCATACAGGATTCTGTAGAGTCCAGTCAGGATGGTCTGCGACAGAGATCAGCAGGCACTGCTGGCAAGGTCCGTCCAATCACAGTCATTGGATCACGCAAACTCGTGGAGTCCAAGGCCGTCAAGATGGAATCAGACAATGAGTCTGACTACGACGAGGAAGCTGCATACCTGCTGAAGAAACAGGAGGATTTTATTCCTGTTGCCGGGGAGTCTGGGGTTTACTACAAGGTTAGTGTGTGAAATGTGTCTTGAAGTCCCAAAATAAAACATCCTATGAACCCCTTGATGGGAATTAGCTGTCAGAGAAACAACCATGTTGTTATTACAGAAGTGATTTTTTTTTCAAATTTCAAAGTAAACTTTATCACTTGCATTGATTGTATCCTGTAAAACCAGATTCTGATTGTTTTAATAGCAGAGATGGGCAACTAAATAGATAATATAGAAGGGAAAGGATAAAAAGCTAAAATTTTAAGATTTGGTTTCAGTTCAAAGTCAGAGAAGTCAGCCATATCTGTAATGAGGACTTTTCTGCAATATTTCAATTGAAACTTCAGCAGTAATTTGTTTTGAACGAGTCATAAATAGACGGATAAACAGAGAGACAAACCTGAATGAAAATAAAAACAAGAAAGGCACCCAAGATAACTCTTCTAAATACAAATATCAAGACACTTTCAAACTTCTCATCATGGATATTTCCGATGTTCTTCAGAAAATATATCATGCTGCTTTGCTATACTTTTTCATCTTCAGAAACATGTGAACAACCCTATGGATGTGTACACCAAGAAACTGTACTCCATGTTACCCAAGACAGCTCTCCTGAATCAGAGAAAGAAGAGAAGAAAGTTGACTCACCTAGAGGAGCTTGATCAGCATACATTTGCTGTACAGTAAGTATCCTTAGCTTCTTGATTTTGATGCTTCACTTTTCCTGCTTAGATTCTGCTCAATGATTTGAATTTCATGTTGCAGTGCAAATGAAAATAAGCAAACGCAATATCTCATGATATGAAGTGAAGTGAAAGGCTTTGCTTAGGGCCTCTTAGTTATGCGCTCTTTTCCTAATCGTCATGACTCCTTAGGTTACTAGTGATTAGTGTAAACCACTGCTATTTTCTGCCAAGCTTCACTTTTGTCAACTTTCACACAGGAAAATCGCAAAGTTATTCTCTTAAAATAACCTCTCAACATGGACAGTTAAGTCAGAGAATTTGTAGATTTTTGGAGATGCTATATTTTAGTCTTTGAAATTTAAATTCAACAGATATGTAATGTATGAAGAAAACTGTGACAATCTGACATGATGCAGAGTGGAACGAGGACAAGTGAAGACAATCTGTTTGTAATATTTTGATGTTTCTTTCTTTTCTAAAAACCCAGGAAACCATTTTCCACCAAGGGACACCTTGAGAGAAGAGGCCATGAGAGAGCTGAGTATGTCTCCCGTCAATTCCTGGCAGAGCTTGGATTTTCCCAGTGGAGATCCAGGGAATTCTGGGGAATGATGATAATGTTCATTCTCACCTGGTTTGTAAGGATGTACGTTCACTACATCGGACAGTGGGTCTTCCTCAACCTGATCACCATTCCCATCAACCAGTAAGTAGCTGCTCTGTGATTGGTTGCTTCTTTTATTTCATTTTTGTTGATTGGTCATGAGAATGAATGATGACCAAATATGGAATTATTGATGTATGTATCATCATGATTCAAATTGACCTATCTCATTCTTCTTATTCAAAAACAAAGAAAATGCATTGATATTTCAATAAAAAAACTTGATTTTATGCATATCATCCTGATGGAGGATTCAAACATAATGTTTAACTCCAATAAGTTGACCTCTTGAACCATGTCCAGGGGTGAATTGCCTCATGATGTCAAAGGTCAAAAAGAGGTCAGGATCATACTGTTGGTGATTTCAAACTGTTCTAAAAAGTCAAAAGTAAGATTTCTTCACAGAAAATACATGTCTGTCGTAGGTAGTGAACATTTTTAAAATCAGAAAAAAATCCTGAGTTTAACAGTTGTACATGAAGTAAATATAAATTATGTTTATCTATTTTCAGGTTCAATTTCTACCCATACACAGTTGACCTGAACTACCAACAGAGCTTACTCCACACCAGAGAGGAGATTGCTGTGGTAGTACTTGGACCATTCTCCAACATCTTTCTCCTTATTGCCATGATTTGTCTCTCCTGGCTCTGTCAGAAGGTCATGGGGTCGTTCCCCAGCCTTGGGTCAAAGTTCATCATGGCATATGGAATCATGACGTTCCTGGATCCCATTTGGATTTTGATTGTGGATGCATGTCTTGGGGTAAGTCTTAGTTTCTGTGATCCACAGGTGTGAGTAACATAAGATAATGTATTGCTCAACAATGCTGTTCTTTCTGCCACCAGTTCTCCAGTGGGAATAAACTGTGATAATAATAACTGCAGTTGCTGTCTCATTCATTGAATTATTGTGAAATCAATACAATTATGAATGATTAAATCAGTGAACTGATAGTTTGAACCAGGTTAGAATGTTCAGTGGAAAGTTTTCAAACTTTTGGTTAAAGATTTGACTTGCTCTATTGTTGACAAAATTCATAGTACATGCTGATCCTTTTTAAATATATTCCAGAAACAACTCCTATTGTAGTTGAAAAAAGTTATCGAAATCTTTGGAAAATGTTTCTAATATGTTTCCTTATTTGTATTTTCTCCTTTTCTAGATCATAAAATCTTTTAGAAGCAAGTATTTAACAGCTAGAACATGGAAAGTCAAAAATAAGATGGGATTAATCTGTTATAAATTGCTCCGTATTGATATGAAGTACTTTTATTCTTTTTGTCTCCTACAGAGAGTGAAATACACAAGTGGCGATGATCCTATTGCTGATGCTTCCAAACTCTACTACAACTTCTATCGACTTCAGAACAACGGTCTGGTTGGAATATTCATGACAATATTCCTCTACATATTCTGTATGTTTACCACTGTGGTCATCATCTATATGTACTTCCTCAGGTAAGGAACAGATCATATTTCACTTCTTTGTACTCCCCTATCTTCTTAATGGAACAGGCCATCAACTTTGACAGCCAATGAATGAATGAACTGTGTGTTATAATTGGGCCCATGAATGATATTGTCAAATACATGTTTGTTTGTTTTGCAAGCTTATCTTCAGCACTGTTGCAAGGTATAAAAGATTGCTGAATATAGTTGGACATACAGAAAGTTCATAACTATCACGTCATTCTAGTTGCCCAGGTGATTCTATTGTGTCATTCAAATTGCCGTGGTGATTCCATCATGTCAACCAAGTTTCTCGTGGGGAAATGTGTTACCAAAATATTTGTAAGTAATGGAGTTGTACTGTGAAGAGTTAAAGATTTTAGTTTCCTTATGGAAGACATTTATTTACATAATTCCTGTTTATGTCATGCAGTATTCAGATATTTTTATAAACAAATTTGAATTCACCTTGGACCTTTAATGAATAAATCAAGTCCTCATACTGTAAATTTGAAAAATCTGGTAAAGAAGTTCAAATATCTAATCACATAAATTTGATCAACAATTTTCCTTTCTTTTTCTCATTCACGCATTTTACCCCTGTTTTTACGTCAGATTACATAACAATGGTCGCATGCTGGATACATACCACAGACTGAGCTCACTCAATGATGAGTTCTTTGTGCCCTTTGACCTTGAACTGAGCATCCATGAACTCAGCTACATTGTGAAGAAATCTGAACAGTGGCGTGGTGAAGAGGGTGAAAGGAGAAAGACAGCGATCTATGACTACATATGGGAGGAAGAATCGGTCAGTTTGTCATTTAATTTTATATGAAGGATGTGCATGGCAAATTAAGTGAACTTGACTTTAATGTATTATTGTTTAATGTTCAAGACAGCACTACTCCATGTAAATAAAATTATGGTAACAATGATTTTTTGATGGAAAAACCAAAGCTTCTGTGAGGAGTAAGAGTTTGTGGTGCCATCGCTCTTGAATTTCAATGTAAATCCGCATGTCTCCTTTGGATACAGAACCATACAATGTATTTCAGTGTAAATCTCACTTGTGTAGAAATAGAACTGAACTGATTGGCTGAGAATGCATTCACCCAGTGTACATGCTAATGTCCATTTCGATACTGTGTACTATGTGGTCCAAAAACACATTTCTATGAAATTTTGATCACTTAAAATTTGTCTGAAAAAAGTTTGACAACAGCGACACAATACTATAAAACTGACTCATTTTGTTAGTAAGTGTTGTTGGCAATGATGTATGTATACCCATTGATTGAGTACAATTTATATATGTTCATTTTTGTTTCATTTTTTTTTTTTGCCATCAGGTTGAGGAAGTGATATGGGATGAAAGTGGTGAACACCGTCAGATGAAACAAGGCAAGAAGGAAATCACAACACACATATCCATACACACTATCCATCTTGATGGATTACGAGAGCTATACCGACATTTTCTACGACTTCCTGATGGAGCCATTGTTGAAGTATGTTTATTTCTCTGTTCTTTGACTTTCCAGTAGTTTAGTGTTTTGCTAAAGTGTTACTCCGTTAGTTCAGACAAATCTTATCCACTTACAGAAATTCTTACTGAGTCTTTTAGTTGATTTTTAGAATGTAGTGTCAAACTTTTAATTATCCTCATTGCTCATTGTGAGTACATTTGAAAATTGTTGTTATTTGTGAGAAGAGGAAGAAGTTTTGTTCATCCTTATTATTAGTGAACTTTATACTTATTTTGAATATCATTAGGTTTTCTATGTTATATTTTAAATTTGTTATAATGGTCAAGTAGAAGCAGCTATTCATATCCAAGTGTCTTGCTGTACAAATCATGGACACTGTGAACAATGATTTAAACCTGGAATTCAAATGGAACACAGTACAAACAACACAATGTGCAGAAATGTAGATAGAACTATGTATTCATGTGCACGTGTTTATTCACATTATTTGTTTGTACTGCTATCACATTCTCAGTGTCTATTTTCATGAGAAACTGCAGTCAGCTTGGAACCTTGTATCCCAGTGTAATCAAATTGCATGAAAAATATATATTACAAACATGTGTGTACATGTTTATGCCACTTCATTGATAAACTACATACTGGTAGCAGTATGTAGTTTGTTTTTTTTGGTTTTGTTTTGTTTTTTAGTCTTTTTGGTGTGTCATATGAGCTGGTTCTTGCAATAAAGTTTATTATAGTACACAATTGTCACCATAACTCTTTTTTCTCAGGTGTTTGGTGAGATGGGAGTTGCTGGCATGGACAGAGACGTGAAGAATGCCCTGACCAAAGGTGCACAGGGAGTAGAGAACCTTATGGGTTCACAGTACAGCCTAAGCAAGTTACGCAACCGCCGCCCTGAGACGGCAGGGGGTCTTGGATCCATGGAGCTGCGAGAAGCACTCGGTGAACAGCACAGGGTGTCAACACCTGTTGACAATGATCGTGCCTCAACACCAATGAAATCAAGACTTGCCTCTGAATCCAATGCATAAAGACGTGAAAACTTTGGTAGACAAAGAAAGATCAGACACTCCAAACCCTTGCAATAACAGCTCCATATACTATTCCTGTGTTTTCTTCAATGAGGCTAGACTATTATTGTTCTAAAAAGGGGATATAGGGATGTAGAATTCTCTCGTCCAACCAACTCAGTTTGTAGCCTGTAAATACTATTGAACATTTACCGTTGTGTGAATAGCTTGTCTTTGCACATTAACCCTCAATTTTCTCGCAGGTCTGCCATGTAATGTACCTAGTTCTGTTCTACTGGCAAACACTAACACCACCCCATTGTACAGATGTACCATTAAATGGAAATTGGGAGACAGGGTCATACAAGTGTAAATTGAGTGCAATCAGAACAGTGAGTTTGATAATCAGAGGACATGTGTCCATTGAATATGTCTGTCAGTGGACATGATATAAGTTTTATTTTATTTGTACCATAACTTGCAAATTTGTACATACTTTGAATTGTCTTGAAAACCATACAATCTCTTCACACCAAGTACGTTTTAGACTTTCTGAAACAAAGCAGGCTTTTGTTTAGATTTTTGACACTTTTTCCTTGAAACTAAATTTACCACAACCTTTTTCAGAACATGTTCAATTTACATAACCTGAACAGTCAGCAGAAATATTTGTACTTTTAAACATTTTTTACAACTTTTGGCAAGCCACCTTTTTTTACTGTAAAAAGTACCTGTAGTCATTGCTTTTATAGTCATACTTTGCAGTTTTGGCACTTTATGTTTTCTAAATATGTAACGACTATTTGTAAATCATGAAAATTAATTGTTAAATTATCTTTGAGCGATGTCTGCAAAAAGTGAATGTTTGTTGCAGAAGTACTCCAAAGGCAGATCGCCAGGTACTATAGTTTCAATGTAAAAACAAAGTATTAATCACAATCTATTTTGTACGTTGAGGGCGTTGTAACATGTAGACCTTGAAATTACTGGAAAATAACTACAAGTGATGTAGAACTGGACCGATGCCTGGTATAGAGAATATTTGTTTAAAATTATACAGAGGCAGGATATGTCGCTATTAATTACTTTTTATGTTTATTACTGACTTTGCTGTAAATTTACAGGAAATTATCTTAACCAAGATTTCTGTTTTTAAATTTACAGTTTGTGTAATTCCGTCCTGACACCGGAGGTTTTACCCCTCCACGATATGAACATTCCATAATCACATTCATGCATCAAAACTTTAAAATCCAAGACTTTGAAATTTTTAACAAAGTGAAAATACTCATAGAATTAATGCAAGTTCAGAGAAATTAATATTTGTAGAGTTATGCAGAATAATTACACAGCACATACCGTCCTGTAAATTTCCATCCTTTTATCATTTTGTACAAAACGTAGACTGTTTTAAACTCTTTGAGTTTCTCTCTCTGTTTATATGTAAATAATATCAAATTTAATTACTCATAGTTTTACAAATTATGCATTTTATCCAAATATCTTGCAATATATTGATAATATTGAAATAAACCACACCTGAAAGCGCATGTTGTGGATGTTGCTCTGTGTTTAATAGTATGTAAGTGTGTTGAAGATGCAAGCATAAAAATAAAATGGTCTGTGTGACCATATTCCCTTCGGAGCAGAGTGTGGTTTAACCTGTTTTGTACTTGTCTGTTTATCCTTATCTTTGTTTTATTTTTATTTTTTGCCTGGGCACTTAAATTTGACCTTTTTTATATCGACCGCTACAAGAAATTTGATTCGGGTACTGATTCGAAGCAAAGTTCAGAGGAAAATTCAGTGCTAGACCTGAAGACATATGCATCGCTAAATGCAGCATAAGATTGCACTGCTCATTTCTGGACAGCTATGTATGTAGATACTTCATGAACACAACCATTTCATCCAAATAGCTCGGAGGAAACAATAAGAACAGCAGTGAAATGTGTGTTGGTTAGTGTCAAATCTTCATTGGTTACTCTTAGTAATGACTTTGGGTCAGAAGAGATAACACAATTTATATAACCATAAACACATGCAATACAACTAATTGTATGATGTACAGAGCATAAGCCAGTATGAGTACCGGAGATAACTCAACCTTAAGGAAGTATGTGCCTCGAAAGTGAAAGACATACTTTTGCTACAACTTAACTTTCTTCAATGAAACTTTCAACCACTTTATTACAAATATCAAGAAAATATGGGTCACCGTGCAAAGTTCGGTACTACAGAAACAAATTACCTAATATTTACTGATATTGAAATTCAAAATGTCCGCCATGCCTGTGTTAAACCTCTGAGATAAATAAACTATTTTTTTCATAAACTAAAACTAGGACGGTGAAAATGTTTCTTACTTCGAGAACTTTAAAATGAGCCCCCACAAGTGGTAGATCAGAAAAGAATTGTAGGAATTTGAGAATCTAAATATCTGTCTCCGAGGTGCATACTGTCGCTAGCTGAATGTGTTACCATATGCAGACTTTTCTGACACAGATAGTGTACCAGTTCTGAATGCTACTGCTCAGATCATGGGAACTTTTGCCCTATTTGGGTTTGTATATATACAATCAATTTGTGCATTCATTCTTGGTATTCCATCCCAAAGACTTACATCACAACATCTGAACAGATTTGTAAAAAACATTTTGGCATGGCTACGGCACCGCGTTACAATCTAACCTCCAAGCTAGCTTCTGAATAAACCTGTCATTTCTGATCGTACACAACAAGAAGGGTATAGACATGAAGGTTTTTAAAATTTTAATAAAACAAAATTTTATTATCATTTCACATATTCAAGTAGTCAAAATTTGACATTTTGGAGATACAGAGATAAAAACCCTCGGTTAACCAAACGAGGGATATATCCGATTTTGCTTTCTGGCAAAAAACCAGCTATACATGTTTATTACAATCCTTAATATACATACATCAGTACTTCTATTATATAAATTGCTTAGCTTCAGAGATGTAGAAAAAACCCTCGAGACAATACAAAACTTGGGTGGAAAATTAGATTTCAGTGAACTTTTGTGTACTTTTTTTACCTTCTTTATTCCCAAACAGAGTCTCTGACTATCACACTTTATTATAATGTTTATGAAACTTTTATTTCTGCGAACTGACAAATTAAGCACTGTGCACGGTTAAATGCAGCCAAGCTTAGTATCAACTTTAGCAAAGGGGTCAACCAGTTTATAACTTACAGCTATCAAAATTACATACTGCGATAATAAAATATATGCATCTTACAGGATGAGTAGGTGTGATTTAAAGGGAAGGGGGTCGTTCGAACTGCGCCTGTGCAACTTTCTTGTTTACTAACCGTTGTATTTCATGACAATGTCAAGATGCACTACGCCAACATATCCGCAACACTGAAACTTTACACTGACGCTAAATATTCAGATAGCTTATGTTAATATATTGAAATTTCCGATCCTAATTTCAGAAGCAAACAATTGATAAAATATACTGCTACAGTATATTAGTCGCAATACACTACGTTTCGATGGAATATTAACGGCGCGTAGAATTACGGTATAGGCCAGACGTTTGTTTTGATATGGTGGATTTCAACTTTGTTTGTCGTAAAATTTGAACTTCATCTGAAATAATTATTGCAATAATAATTCTTGAGACCCTTTATCCGATATGAATTTTATCCGGCTTTTTTAGTCAAAAGACATGTTTTACGGGAAAAACAAGCAACTGTGCCTCTTAATGATATCAATACAGACAATAAATGTTATGATGTAAGTGGAGTCTTTACCACTACAGCAGATAATTTGGCTAATTTATATTGCTCGCTTTCTCCTGTCATTGACCTTGACCTATATCAAGCAATGGAATTTGATTTTACAACTTTTTTAAAGGCAGTTTTCGGATGGACTGACGATGCAGTGTCAATACTGATATCTTACATATTTACACATTATTTCACATGTCAATTCTTTACAGTACGTCAAACTTCAGTGTCTTTCAAACAAAAAACAAAGACAAGCTCTCATTTCGATGGAAAAGAGCAAGAGGACCGACCATACTTCAATTTTGTCGAAAACGACTGTTTTTCATGTGAAAATTTACTGACTGAAAACCAATCATTTAAAACCTGAAACACCAAATGGCAAAAGGACATAAAAGTAAAGAGATATTATTGTGCAAACTTCTGTTATTGCAAATCAAAATTTACTCAAGTTATCGCAGCCTAAGTTTACGTCCTTTCTTTTAAAAACTGAAATTCAGAGTATCGGACCTCTCACTCTTGACCATCTATCTTACTGTTTGGCTTCCTTGTGTGTCATTACGAACATATAAGATGTTTTCTTGAAAAGAAGTTTTCTGTGGTCTTTTAAAACAAAGCCTATGTTCCATTGTTGTCTTATAATACATTCAGAAAATAATAAATCACAGAGAACTTTAACATCCTCTGTAGGCATATAAAGTAACACCACTACTTTTGATTTTAAGATTATATTAAACATCTTTGTCAGATCTTTCGAAAAATGACCCTGACATGACTGTTTAAGAAGAGGTCGATAAGTTCACAGGACACGCATAGTGGCAGACTGTTTGAATGATCATTGGATAACATCTGGTGATATTATGGCAGGTAGAGTATGCCTATAAATTTCATTAATTTAGAAAATAAAATCGGGAAAACATTTTCAGTTTCGATCTTGACGTAAATCCAACATAAGCGCCATATAAGATTAACATCTGTATTAAATATGTAGGAAATACCATGGTCAGACTTTAAGTACGGCGTCCCATGGCGCGCAACTTTGGTTGAAGTAAAGGAAAACACATGTTCACACACTCTCTAGTCCATCCTCTCTGTAGGATGGACGTTTTGAGGTTAGATCAAATTCATGACACCTCTATGAGTTTGGACAAGTCGTGTTATGAACGGTGTAACTTCGCACGCCATCAGCATACGACGTCCCAATACAAGTATTCTTTTTTCAAAGTGAGTCTGGCTTTTGTAGGCCAGTCCAGACACCTCGTCCATTTAAGTACATCAACAACTCTTCATTTTAAGTAAATGTAAATTCGGCAGTACTGATACAAACGCAGTGCTTGCGATTGCGAATAGTAAGGTATCGTTTGGCACATAATTGGAGCATCGAAAGTAGAGCCCCTACATTGTTCATGATTCAAATACTACGCCAGGGGCAACAGCACTCAATTACCATGGTCCCAACCAGACACCACGCACTCACTGGCAGTATGTCCAACGCTGGCGTAGTTGTCATTTTGTTCTTAGGTTATGTACTCATCTATCCAGTCAGCAAAGTACGACACCTTCGTGTACACTCCTGGCTTGTTTGGTCTCGCACATCCAATTCCCCAACTGACAACCCCCGCTACGTACCATTTGTTGTCTTCGTAGCATGACAGTGGGCCGCCACTGTCACCCTGAAAAACAAAGATAAATTGCATCCGTAAAACCTTGCTCAAAACAGATCGGTTGATAATGATATGTCATCCTGGCTATAATAAACTTTACAATTGGTGCAAATCGCTGATACAAAAATTTTCATAGCAATGACATATAATACTCACTACCTATAAATGTTGATTCGGCTTGTGGTCTTCAAATTCGGCATCAGAGTATCTCGGAGTGCAAATAGTTCTACAACTATCTCCCTCGTTTACAAGCTGGCATTTCAAAAAGGATGGGGTCATCGGAAGGGTGCTAAAAGGTCTATGGGACCCGTATGACCAATATGAGCACTATATCCAAGGTATCAAACGATTGATGAAAGTTAAAACAGGTTTTGTCATAATGTACATCGTAAAATTTAAATTCTGCTGCTATGTTGATGTGATGCATCTAGATATCATGGATTCTAAAAGATAGTTTACCTGGCAGCTGTCAACACCACCCTGCGGATATCCAGCACAGAACATTCGTGTTGTGACACCATCCAGTTTTAATGCACACTTGGCATTGGACATCAACGGAACTGATGCTTCTTGGAGAACATATGGTGATTCCGCTGTTGAACAAATAAACGGTCTCATTTTAACGGGTTCGATGAACACTTTAAACGAAATTCTCTATTTCCCAACTATTTTCCCGGTTTCTTTTTCACGAATATTTTAGTTGATAGCTATAATTCATATGACCAAATAATTTACTTTGCATATGAAATATCCCGATATGAAATATACAACCTCACTATGATCTGTCGCAATAGGTATTTGTCAACATTAGTGCGTAGACTCATTATATATGAATAAAAGTATCCTTCAAACGAATGTTTGTATCGACATATTTTATTTAAACGTGGGAAATAAAGGAAAAATATGTATTAATATCACGCTAAGTTAAAGTATAGCATCATGCCAGTGTTAAATGAAATGTTAATATGGCGTTGATTCGGGGTTCGAACTATTAACTACCCGAAGTTTTAGAAGTTATTCAAAAGCAGCGAAAACGTTTTGAAATTAAATGTAACATTAAAACTTTATATATAGATTTCATATCATGACCAACTTTACTTTAATTGGAAAACGTTCAAATTTAAACTCTGTCATGCCTAACTGCACGCCGTATTGTGTCGAAATGAAAAGTTTCAAGATACTTGCAGGAAACATAAATAAAAACTAATTTTACTTACATCCATCCTCATCGGTCAGTCCCCATCCCGTTACCACACAGTACTTTCCAACATCAAACGCCATGATCGACGTCGGCAGACATGCCAATCTCACAGTGTCATTCAACTGGACGGGAGAACTAAGCTGCATGAGGGCGATGTCGTAGTCTGTACCCGCCGTGTCGTAACTGGGATGTACAATCACCTGACTTATCGTGCGCTCTTGTCGGGTCCCTGTCTGTGCCCAAGTGGCTAGCTGAGTAATACCGACTTGGACTTGAAAGTTGGATGGGTTCCTCCTGTACGCAGAAATGAGAGAGACAGAGACAGATAGAGAGAAGAAACACCAGACAGATAAGATAGACGAACAGATAGAGAGACGGGAAGACAGAGACAGAGTGACATTAACCGACAGAGACAAACAGTGAAAGTGCTGTTTAATATTTTATCTATGTCAAAACTAATGCGAAGTGCACTAAAAAAATCAATTAGGTTTTCTAAGGGGGCCCGAACGCATGAAGCAACTTGACTTCTTAGGATTACAATCTGTAAAGTTGTTCAATTTTGACCCGATATTCTTATGTCTTGTCAAATAGGAATACCTTTAAAACAAAATGACATGGTGGAGAGTCCGGTTCAAAGCAAATACTCAGGCGTGTCCAGAATGCACATACTTACGATTCATCGAAGCAGTGAGCGGCTGTCAAGACCCAGTCCGGGGCCACAAGAGCGCCACCACAGAAATGAATACCGTTGACGGAACTTTGGAGCGAGACCTGCCACGGCCAGTCTCCGAGGTTTGCGTTGACACCACCAACAACACGAGTGCTAGCACCAGTCATCGTTCTTGTCCCACATTCTGTCGACAAGAAATGTTGAAGTTGAAACATTGCCAACGTAATATTTCATCCTTTAAAAATCATTCATCAAAAGTTTTAAAACCGCTCTATTGCAAATCGAAGCTTCGATTTCCAATCTTTCCAAAAACGTTACGTTTCAATCATAACACCACATGTTAAAGCTTGTATCATTCCAGGTATAATGAGTTACGTAAATATTCAAAATTCATATCGAGCAATTCTCCAGGACTTGCATACTTATCGGATTTGTATAGACAATAATGACCGATACAGATTGCAGAGTAACAGTTACGGCACAGTGACTCTTCGATCTTTAGCTGTAGCTGTGTCCTGACGATAAAGTAACCATGAGAGCTGGGTTTAAGTCGATCAACCAAAATGATCAGTATCCAAATGTATGATAAGTAAAACGTGTAAACACGAACGATTCGAATTTCGGTACTTTTCTCTCGTACTCCGTTCATAGTTTACCATAAATGTGAAAAAGTACAAGTACTTTCGAAGATTGGAGATAGCGTATTATAATGTATCACCTACCGCAAACAAGTTCGTCGCTGCCATCAGTACAATCATCTGTACCGTCACACTGCACCGTCAACGCTTCACATCCACCGTCATTACAGGTGAACTGATTCTCCTCACATGCACCTACAACGACGCAATGTCTAGGTTATTATGCAAATCTCTACCGAAGGTTAAATATATCTTACGACTCAAACTGACATGTGACTTTCAAAACTGTCTCCTCATCTCTTGGGATTTGCTTTTGAATGCAAGGAAAGTTCAGGATCGGTATGTGAATTCATGTTACAGGTTTCGTTAACAGGAATCTCTTCTGTATTTGCAAATACAACTCAAGTTAAACTCACCACAGTTGTCCTCATCAGAATTATCTGCACAGTCGTTATTGCCATCGCATCGCAGATCACTAGTCACGCATGAACCGTCGTCACAGCGAAACTGCGAGGAGGTGCATGCTATGGTGAGGGAACAAAGACAAACATATGTTTATAAGTTTCTCTCTGTAAGTATTTGTGAACAAATCATCCCTTATATCAACTTTCAGTAGTAAAAAGGAGTTGCACCGTAGTTACATTGTACTTCCTACACCTAAAGCCATTAAACGTTCGCGGCATTCTCACTCTATATATAGTATTCTCCAGGGTTTTCCAGGAAAACATGCCCTCTACGAAAGCTGAATTCATATACATTCATATATATTCATATATGTAAAGGCCATGCAGCCGTGACATCAGCAGATCAATGCGCCACGTCTTCTGTCTTAAACTACGCGTGTGGCGTTTATCCTACCTAAACAGTCCACACATGACGTACTTTGAGTTTGTGTACTCAATAATTTCAATTCCTTTCACCACCTATCTGATAACCCACACACTGTGCAATGTCTTGAAACATATAAATTCATAATGGCTTTGTACACTTACTTCCACAAATCGCTGTTGCTTCATCCGAGTTGTCTCCGCAATCATCGTAATCATCACACACCCAGGAGGGAATAACACACCAGCCGTTGTCACACTGGAATGTACCTTCCACACACGTAGAATTTGCTGTCGAGGTTACAGGAAAGACGTATGTCAACAAAAATTAACGTTTGAGCTTTACTCACAATAAAAATCTACTGATTTCCATGTAAAAAGTATACCAACAATATTTTCGAATTCCATCACCGAGTCAAAAAGGACGCAAAGATCGAAGAAGTATTAAATGGTGTTGGAATCTTGTCAATGTGATAAAACATAACAAGAACAATTATACCACATGTTACACAGCGTATTGATAATGCCTTCTGTTTATCTAAAGAAAAGTTAACACGATTGCAACTAATTTGGGATAATAGGATGGCGAAGAAATGTCTTTAAAATCTGCAAATGTAAGCTAATCTGCTTGTCTTTTTACGTTGCACACTTGTTTTTATGAGTATTTTGTAATATTCAGCTATTGGGCACCTAAGATCGTTGAGAAATTTGAAAAATGTGAAGATCCAATTATCCCAAAATAGTTCCAATCGTGTTTGGTAACAATTTATCTGAAAGGTAGTAAAATTTATTATATTAAAAAATCATTATTGATGTTATAAGATACGTGCACCCTCGAATTGTGTTTGATAAATATACTCGATCACATTAGATATATGATACTATATCGTGCACCGTGACTAGCTAGATCTTTCTTCCAATCTCCCTCAACTCATCCCTCACTACGTCTCTCTCCCCTCTATCTCCCTCCAGTCATTCTTATGTCTAACTTCAAGGTAATGTGCCTTGAAAGAGACTTACAACATCCGTTTTCATCACTATCGTCATTACATTCAGGGTACCCGTTACAAAGTTGATCGTCCGTTATACAAGTACCGTCACCACATTTGAAGAGTCCCGTTGCACAAGGATCTAGGGGAAACGAAATAAAAATGAAAGTTATGTGGTCTAATTTTTTAATTTTACAGAATCTGTTTTAGTATTTGATGAGCTCTCTCTCTCTCTCTCTCTCTCTCTCTCTCTCTCTCTCTCTCTCAATGCGTACGTCAACCAGTAATAACTCAAGTGTATTGACTTAAATTGTCCGTGCATGACGTGAAAGTGATTTTTGTGGTTGGTTTGCTTTGGCGGTAGAAAATATTCAGGTTTTGGTCCTAGTTAAGTTTATTTCAATCAACAAAAACGCACATTTATTTACCACATGCATTCACTGATTATTACAGACACTTAATATGACGTGCTATGTTAAGCTAGCCGAAGTAATGTCCAAAAATAATGTGATTTTTAGGGTATGTACCGCGGGTTCATGTACGTAATAACATATGTATAAAGCTGAACAATTGAGTAAAAAAAATAACTCTAATTGGTGACTATTTTGCCATTCTAATCCAAATTAACATTGTCTCTCTCAGTATTGAAGGTGATTTTCATGGAATGGCGGTACAGCACTTACCACAGGCGCTCTCATCACTCTTGTCAGCACAGTCGATGACGCCATCGCATAACCAATCTTCGTATATACAACCTGCGTCGTTACTGCACCTTGTGTAATCCGTGGAAATCAAAGAACAAGACGGAACGTCGCTGACTGCAAAGCACCAAACATTTTTATTAAGAAATGTCAAAATAACACCATGCATTGGCTGCCCTTGACAAAATTCATGAACTCTTTGAGTGCCAAAGTAAAGTTTTTGCCTCTAATAAAATACACCTCAAGTTATTTTTTTTCAGATTTCAGCCAAATGTTTGATAAAAACTGTAGCCAATGAAATATGATGTCTGTTTGGTCCAAAATTATAAAAAATATGACAGAAAAATCCTAAAAATTGGTAAAATGTTGATCTAAAATTGATAACAATTACAGCACTTATGGTGTAAAGACTATTCGCTTTCACCAGCCAGAGTCAGACTGCGTTTTGCTGTCAAAGAACAACATGCCGCCTTGGTATATACATCTGAATGGCAGGGGTGAAAAACGCCCTCTGCGGCGTGGAGTTCAGAACCTCGAGACGCGTGAGGAAAATTAGATGGCATATGATTAGACGTGGAGCTTGTGATAATAATATTATTCGTCTTCAAATTTAAAATGGACAAAGATGGTGAGAGAAGTATTGATGTGTCGAGTCGGAAGAAACGAAGATGAGTGTATTGCACAAGTAATTTTAAAACGTTTTCAGTCATAATACTTACTACAATACCACTCGTCGCTCTTGTCAGTGCAATCGTAGGCACCATCGCACACAAAATGTGGATCGATGCACTCATTGCCAGATTCACACGCTATCAGCCGATATTCTGCACATGCTGAAATTCAAGAACAGAAGCAAACTAGTATATATCATAAGGTAGAGGGCGTGATCACTGCAGGGTCATGTTCGAGTGTAGTGTCGGTATTTGAATTTTTTAATTATCTTAATTATAAGATGTTCAATAAAAATGTTTAAGCTCACACAAGGGCATTGTGTCGTACTGTTTAAACATTGATTCAAAACCATAATTAAATCCCGATTATTTTGTTGTACTAGCGTTTTCCGGTGCTTTTTTTTCTGTCTGTAAATGCAGTTTCTTTTTTCTGCTGTGAAAATTATGTTAAAGTATCAGACGTTCAACTCCCAAACACGGTCTATGTGTGAGAATATACCCACGGGGGTATTTTATGGAACGTCCAAGGCTGACGACTGAATTTTAGCCTGGGCGAGAATTCATTTGTCAACAAAACTGTGATTATTGTACACACTCCACAGAGTGCATATTCTATTTGAAAAGCTGATAATTTGCATCTTAACTTCCCCCAGAGAGAGAGAAAAAAACAACTTACTCGATTTCAAGAACAAAATTAAGTTTAGAATCATTATGTACTTACTGCATCCAACTTCATCGGAGCCATCAAGACAGTCTGTGGTGTCGTCACAGCGATACTTTGTATCAGGAAGACATTGTCCATTAGCACACTGGTATTCCGTGGAGTTACAGGTGCTACTGAAACCTGATTTGGCGCGAAAATAAAGATGGTGAGTGAGGGATAGATGTACAGTAGCCATGGATGGAGTAGAGAAGAGTTTAGAGATGGAAATAGAGACAGACAGAGAATGAGATGGACATGGGTAGACAGAGAGTTTATTAAGACAACAACAAAGTATGACGTATTGAATCAATGGTATTCAATTATCACACGTATCCTCATTTCAGAATTATAAATCTAGATTAAATGAGCTGGTACCAGGTAGTACTGGTCGACGTCAAGTCCATTAAAACATACTTTTTCGGAACAGGTCCAACACAATTCTTTTAAAATTAAGCTTCAAAAAATTACTCGTTATATGAATCTATAATGTCGTTTTTGAGCAAAAATTGAAACGACCGTAATTGTCGAAGAAATGGTATGATGAAACTTAAACACTCACTTTTCGGCGCCGTTCCGCCGATGCAAACATTTTCCACGTAGTCGTCCGTGAGTTCACTGCAGTCGACGTCAAAAGTGACGCCCTCCTTCGTGGCTGTGCAAACTCTTCGTATTTCCTCGCATAGCGACATGCACGGCAGTATATACTCGCCTTCATTTACGCATTTGGGGGTGTAGAGGGCGCAAGCGAAGTACAGCGATTGGTTATGGCAGGACATCAGAGACCTAAAAGCCCCTATCTTCGACCGTGCGTCGGACTCCGAGGACGCGTAGTTGTTTGGGAATACTGTGCTGTTGTAGTCGATGTGGTCTTCACATAGCGTTATTGTTGTCGGTTCACAAGCTACTGAAGATTTCAAGACTGAGAAGGCAAACAAAAATATAACATCTCAACAGTACATTCCCGTGTTATTGCAAAGGATCATGGGTGATAAAGCACACGCATTTGAACATACGGAACTTCCTCTCAAAAAAATAAGTTCAGTTGTCGTGGCTGTGACTTGACACTCCCCCAAAACTATAAATGAAGGCGTGATTCATATGTTAAGCTTTATGTTAAAATAAATGGCAAAATCTGAAAACCTGGTCATGAATACGTGTGTGCACTCGATCGTTTAATGAAAACGATAAAAATCACTCGAGTTTTCAGAAGTGATATTTCTCAAGACTGCCCTTATATCATCTTTAATTCATATTGTAGTATCTTCTTTTGATAATAAAACTTCTTCTTTCGATGAAAAAAGCGGGGATTAACATTGCCCTTTGAAATTGTTAAAAGTTTTAAAGCCATCATAAGAGAAGAACGCGATTTTTGGACGAACTTTTACCTTTATCTTGACAAAATTTTCACAGAAACGTGAAATGAGTAAATATCAATATGGTCATAACACTTACCAAAGACAACGACGACAACCGTGACAGCTACGATAACGATGACGCATGTCGCCAATACTAACGCCACATGCCAAGATTTCATAGCCGAGTACTCAGTTAGGTATAAGTTGTTGATAATAGCGTAGCAAAACTGAAGATCGTGCACCCTGTGTGAAGAACAACAGACAAAAACGAATTATTGTTGAAACTGTCATATCTCTATCATTTCTTTATGCTTGTATGAAGCCATTCTCATGTTTCCCTCATTGCCCGCATCCTTGAACGTGAGAGAAATTCCTCACATTCCCCTCTTTTACCTCCAAAATAATAGAACAAAAGACCTGTCGACACATATGCGGCACAAAGATACCAGTATGAAGATTTGATAGCCGGGTATTACACGTTCACACACCCAGTAGCCTATGATCGGAATTCAAGACATTTCTCAACAACCAGCTAAATTATTCAAAAAAAGTGTATAAATAGAGTGGAAAAAAGACTAAAAAGAATTCTCGGAGGCACTATGCTGGCGTGTAGATAACCCCGTAGTTAGAGTAGTTTTAGTCTTTGACTCAGTTTATTGTCTAGTTTAGTTAGGGGCATCCTGGTGTCTCTCCCTTAGCAGTAAAATTGCCAACCACCGTATATCTTTGTCTCCGTGTGGGTATATGTTTCCCCAGTATTTCCCAGCTTACGTTCCCGTGTACCTCGAGCTAAGCCAAGCGAGTAAGATTCCCCGACGACCAAGAGATCTGCATAGACGTTCCCCACGACCTTCCCTCATTTCCTTTTTTTTATTTTGACAGCTTCTTTCCCTTACGGTATGACATGGTGGAGCTGACCACTTAGCCTTTTTGAAACAGCCAAATTGCAACATATTTGAGTCGCCATTCTCTTTCATAGCACAATTATTCTCACCCTCCGCAATCTGCGTAATTGTTACTATCTTGGTTTTTGTCTATTCGTATATCAAAATTCGGCGTTTGAGTAGCCAAATACGACGTATACTTTTGGTAATCGGAACTGCTAGTACACTCGATATGGCGAAAGCGTCCCCTATACTTTATCTACCAGATACTACTACCACGTCCGTCACCATCCATCCAAACTTGAGTTTAGTACATTCAAATTACTTCCTTTATGCCGTATCTATATTTTCTCTATTGATAGCCATAACACTCTTCAGCATTTTCAAGTCCCTACTTAAGAAATGTTTTCGCCGCATGTTTCCAAGTTCCCAATTTTCCCGCTTTCATACTTCTTCATGTTTTTTTAGAGATAACATCCGCATCCGAATCAGTGACACTATGGGTCATGCGAACTGGAATCGCTCCAGCACGAATCAAATCTGCTGCCAGGAAGCCTATTTATTCAATGAAATTATCACGCGGCTTCTTTCGTTCATCTCTAATATTGTGCTGGAAAAATCCCACTTTATTGCTTAACTCTGAAGACAACTTGAAACTAGAATTACCGCAATCAATTCATTTACCTGTCGGCAGTTATAAACATTGTCAGCTCTTACTCAAAAAAAGACACTCGTGCAGACTCCTCATCGGAAGATTTCCCATCTTTCATGAAATTTTACTGGACAACAGATTGCCTCATCAAGAAGACTATTCCAACGCAGAAGTAGCATTATAACTGAAGTATTTTTATTCGAAAATATAATTCTTCACAGTAGTTTTTTTGCATAATTCATTTACCCTGTATTACCTCATTCAAACATTGTATTCACATTAATTTTTTTTCACTTAAACCAATGTTGCTGTACTTTTATTAACTCCCGGCCCTGGTACCAACTATTTCCGATCGATCGAAAACACCACCAATCGAAGGAAGGAAGACATCACGTACGGGGCGAAGAATGCACTTTAAGATAACTGTATTTTCATTTTCTGATGTTGTTACACATTTTTAGAGACACCGGGATGTATCGGAAAGCTGCTGAGGGCAGCTTTCTTAGTGAAACAGAACGATGTCATATCTCTATCATTTCCTTATGCTGGTATGAAGCCATTCTCATGTTTCCCTCATTTCCCTTATATAAGTTTCCCCAGTATTTCCCAGCTTAAGTTCCCGTGTACCTCGAGCTGAGCCAAGCGAGTAAGATTCCCTGACGACCAAGAGATCTGCATAGACGTTTCCCTCGACCTTCCCTCCTTTCCTTTTTTATTTCGACAAAACGATGGAAAAAAGTGAAGTGTTTAAGGTAGTGGTAAAGTTGACGATGATGATATCATCATCATCGTCGTCGTCGGCGTCGTCGACAACAACAACAACAACAACAACAACAACAACAACAACAGACAATTACTGATGACTTGTGTGGTTAAATAATCCACAATTCATGTGAACAAAATAACGTATTCTATAAAGAAAGTACGGATACTGTGATCAAAATTAAGAAATACAACCATTTCTACTGATGGATACTTTTCGTTGAGACTTCTCCAGTCACACAACATAAAATCACACATGCATGGTAAAAAACAAACAAAAGAAAGCAACAACTACACAATCCCAAAGTAACAGCAAACTATTTGGTTTATCATAGTACCCGATTGATTTGATTGGGCCTGAGTCTCTTTGAACAAATACAAGACAAGTCCTTCATCGTGACAAACGAGTACTTACTGGTACACATCTCAAATCATATAAAATACTGCAACATGATCACCAAAGGCAAATTAGGACATGTCATGAGAAGGGTCTTGCATGTCATTGTCGTTTATGATGCCCCCCCCCCTCACAGAAGGCAAATATGCACGGCTGTCAAACGCAGTGGCACTCTGTGTCCCATTTAAAGCTGAGGACAAACTAGACGCAGTCCATTCAACCCGGATACAGACTACATATGACGTCAGACTAGTCGTGCTTTACAACCTCGTGTGTCGATTGACCCAAGATCTCGTAAAAGTATAGAAATCACCCGCCCTGTGTAAAATCAAACACAATGGCACAACCACCCATTACTTCTTTGAAGGTCCGTTTGGGTCGAAATTGTACGCTGATTGACGTTACAGAGCTATTAGACAAGGGACAATGATTTGAAGGTTTATGTGAATCATATTGGGAAAGAATTAAGCTGTCCAATAAAAAACGTTCGCTGGCAGTCCATTAGGAAAGACACCCACTTAAGATATAGAGAGTGAATTCTTTGAACTGAGTGAGTACATAAAAAAAAGAAATACAATGCAGTCAGAAGGAAGTTGAATCGGTGCGTTGACCCGAAAAACACAGTGGTGTATGTACGCTACGAATGAAAAGCATGATTTACCATGTAGCTCAATGACATGAATTTGAATGGTTGCCATGCCGACTTGCTGTTTCGCTTTCTCAGTTATGTTAATATCTCCATCCTCCATTTACAGTGAACGATGAGTAGGTTTTTATTTTGCAGTGATATTTTTACTCAACTAACACAGAATTTGACGCAATCAGAAAAGACGGACCGGAAAAGTCAAGCTTAGGACCTTGACCTTCCCAATGGTATCTTTGTTGTTCAATTCTCCAGAATATGCAGACGAAGGCGACTATGTACTAAAAGGAAGAGATGTTTAACCTCCAGGGTTTAACATAGCCGATGTTCTTGTTTGTCAGAAAAATTTGCAAATGGCTCAGATTATAATCACTTCCTCTTTGCGCAGCCTGCAATTTGTCCTTTTCGGCGTGCTAAGCAGCCATGATGAAGGAGTGGAGCATTTTGTCAATAGGACTTTGCTCCTGACGTACCCGCTCATGTATGTACATATTATACATCAATAGATGATAGATTTCCGTGCTTTCCCTATTCGCCTTGATACAGCAGAAGAAGGTCGCTATCATGGCGCAGAAATTTAACTTTTTTATTAACACTGAATTGCGTGACAGACGTTGTAGAATACACTGTGTTAGGTAAAATGCCGCACCAATAAATCGCCTTAATGATAAAGTGCGCTTGTTAGTGAGGGTCATTTCAGGTCAAATATATTGAAAGGGTAAGAACTACGTGTATATAGTCATGAATCGAGAATGTAGCTTTCAAACGGTTGGAAAAGACTGGAACGATAGCGGGAAAATTTGGGTCAACCGGTGTTTTCTGTGTGATTCCCAACAAAAGGTGAAAAATTGTATATGAGAGAGAGAGAGAGAGAGAGAGAGAGAGAGAGAGGGGATTGATTTGCGACTATTTACAACCTGTATATACTATCGCCGTAAAAGACAAAATGGCTGATTCACGTCAATGGAACATTGGCGCTATTATTACAGCTTACCGTTTGTGATTTATCGAAGAAAATCATTTTCCTCTCGTACAGCGTAGCTTCGCGAGATGACCAGACGTTGCGGGTGAAGGATATAAGAGTGCACTGTTATAATTTGAAACGTGGACGTACGGCGATGTGAAGTTCTCCTGATCATGACAAAAATTCTGTCACGTCTATTTGTCTATGTGACCTGACCCGGCATTAAGATGCTGTGCATAATATATTATATTATTTGTAATCTGCTTAAGCGAACCGAGAAAGTACGAATACCTTTCAATAGTAGTTCAGATAGCAACGTTCAGAAGTGAGATTTTGGCGCCAATGTGTTCCAAAGTTTCATAAGCGTAAATTTCGCTGATGTAAAAGAACGCAAACTTAGAGTCTGCTGTGCGTTACCTTAGTTTATGTTAGGGTTATCGTCGCAGGTATTTCGAGAAAAATCAGACTAACATAATTCTGAACAATTATTAACCTTAAATCTGAAACTGTTCGTTAATTAATCTTGTAAAATTCTTCTAGGGGAAAAAGATTAGAAAAAGTCATGCACTGTGGTAGAATGAAGGACGTACAGACATTCGTTGAGTGCGTGTTGAACAATAGAAAAATTCACAAGGAATTTGCACCGATTGTGAAACTGATATGAGGAAGTTGGTCGACGAAATCTCGTTGCTAAGTAAATATTCAATAAATTTCCGTGGTCTTTTAACTCTAAATTTGTCAACTTTAAAATAATCCTGACGCCTCTTCCAATGCCAGTCACAATCGTGTCTACGGTATTTGGAAAAGACAGTTTTGCTTGTTTACATTCACGTGAAATCTGGAGGGACAGAAAAATCTGTAGAGTACAATATTTTCGCTGCAGTTGCATTGATATGACTCTTTATGTACATAAGGATTTAGTAGAATTACTGATTTGTGGCATGGTGCTATAATCTTCTGTGATCTGTTTAACCTCGATTTTTCAACAATATACATTACTTTGGTAGTATACGTGGGCAGTAACGATTAATGTTCCAAAATTGTGGGCTTTTGTCTACTCGTGTTGAGTTGATATATGTCAAACAAAACTCATGATAAGAGAATTTATCCTTAACGCTTTCCTGATTACATCGGACAATAAAGAAAGGTAATCTTGACAAAATAAAGTTACTAAATATTATTTAAATTTGAGCATTTTCCAGTTTACAATATGACCTGTTATTTCCGACAAAGTCTCACATCAACCTCAGCTTAGAGAAGAATTCAAAAGTACCATAAAATAGTTTTGTGGCAATATTGCCTTGAGCATTTTTACTCGTGGCTAATTAGGTCATTGGCTTCAGATATCCCAGAATTCAACTGTGATATCACGCACTTGGCGTGCACTTGGATTTGATTTCACCTTCTTTGCTTGTAAGGAAATCCAAGGAAACAGAGGCTAAGCGTGTTACTATTTGACCTCATTCAGTGGAATGTGTTATAATTATACAGAATTAATGGGAGCCAAGAATTGACAGGTTGCCACTATAATCAGAATTTGGCAAATTGCATAGATACTGTAGGTTATTGCCGTAAGGCTCTTGTACATCGCAATCAACAGGTGGTTGAGTGCGAATATTTACACCGTGTTGCCGAGACGTGATGAAAAGACGGCGTAAACGTTTGGCCTTACATACATAAATTTTCAGTTTTTGAAACCCTGGAGAAATTTGTTAATATCTACTTGTGCAAGACAAAACCTAATCGTTATTGACCGCTCACTTGTAGATACTTAGAAATAAATCCAAATTATTTTATTTCACTGTTTCCTAATTAGATCCCTGTGTTTTCACATCCCTTCTTTTGTCGATGTTTTCAATATTTTTGTTTTCAATATCAATTACAGCTTTATGCTCTATTCCCCAAAGCATGTTGAAATACACAGTATTCAGATTGTCAACTAAGCCTGTACATGGGTAGACTGTGTTGTTATTGTTGACAAGTGAATTTGGACCGTACTAGAATTCAAGTGTAAACAATAACAGTGCACTTGTGGACGCTGTGTTGATAAGCTAAACAGTCCGTATTTCAACATACTTTGGGGAGTAACACTCGAACTTGGAATTTACGTATAAAACGAAAATGATGAAAAACATTAAAGGTTACAGCTACTGGCAACACTATTGGAACTAATTTAGGTTAATTGGACAGTGTAGTAATGTTGGTTTAATCTTCAACATTAATGTAAGCTGATCTGCTTTTCTTTTTTTGCAATATACTTGTTTTTATGGGTAATTTGTAATAATAATTTGTAATTAATGCAACTTGCAGCTATAGGGCACCTAACACTTTTGATAAGTGAACAATTAAAAGATCCAATCGTGGTCCTTCCACTGTCACTGAATTTATGGAGTGACCGTGGTCCTTGTATGCACTATCATGGAGGAACCTTGATACTTCCTAGTACCTAGATACTCGGTACATGATCGACATTGAACTATACTTGCCTTGAAAGTAAGTGCAGTCCGAACGCCAAATATCTCTGTTACACCATAGTACTGTGAGAGTACACGTAAACACTGACCTACGATCTAACTGCTCTTTGGTGTCACCCTCCAGTTTTGTTTCAGCCTCCAGGTGTCACACAAGTCACAACTTCGCTGCTGGCCTCATATGAGTAATGCGAATCAGTCTCCAAAATATCACTTGTGAGACGGTAATGGTTCCGGCAGGTAGTGGATGTAATGACCCTCACACCTCTTCATGAATTTTATGACCGTGATACTTGTCCACAATTATAGCATATATTTCCTGTTATATATTTCCTGTTACCACATAAACGGAATCACCTGTTACAGGTTGATTGCGCGGAATGAGAGTGAGCCTCGGCTTAATACTGTAGATATGTCTGCTGGCGGTACAGTTCACACCGCTGAGTGAGTACACGCGTAAGCTTACTGGGTATTAGAAGCAGCCAGAAGCTGCTTCAGAGTGTGACTATATCTCGGTACAGTATTCAAATGTATGTAACACAAATCTCTTGTGTCGCCTTACCTGAGGAGTATTCAAATTGTGTCCTGTGGCGCCAGCATTGTAAATGACAACATTGCTATTACAACGTGCACGATGACCGGGACATCGCCGGGTAATTCAGTAGCTAAATGGCCCACAAATGGCTGGTCCCAATCGTAATGTACATTGTGAAAACGTATGACATCATCAAGAGGGGCTATTGTTATGTATATACTTGACTGTAGAATGGATCGACTTTCTCGTGAAGTCTATTGTTGTCTCAATGTACACAGCAACCAAAGGGAAATATTGTTTACTTTCGCTGTTGTCAATACAAAACATTTCTCATGCAGTTTACTTGAGGGCGCTCTAAGCTTGATAACACAACTCAACCGAGTAGTGGCCACCGTAGACTGGCCGCACAGTCGCTTGGCTTGTGTCGTCTGAGCTGGTTTTGTCCGGCCAAGGGCAAGGCGTTCACTCCACGATCTAATCACCAGCCTACAACATAGCCTGACTGTCTGCTTAAGTTAATCCTTTTAATTTATTCTGTTTTGATATTTATATGCCCACAGATTTGGAGCAAGTCTATGGCCACCGTTTCTTATTATGTTAACTTGCATTTGAGCCTACTCTGAGTAAGACTGGTTCACTTGACTAATGAAAGTTAGTCAAAAGTGTACCTGGCATTTACATTATCTGTTGGTGGATGTTATGGCCACAAAAATATTGCTGAAATGTGGCGCGACCATTTTGCGGGCCTAATGTCATCTGTTACCGACAATAGTAGTGAATCCTATGTTATGAATGGTATCTCAGGAGTTGATGTTAACAAAAACATGATTTTCAGGGCAGACGAGATTGTTACGTGTGTCAGTAATCTAGCTTTTGGAAGAGCAGTAGGGTCCGATGGTATTTCTGCTGAGCATTTGAAAACTGCTGACAGACATCTTCACCTGTTGCTGTCAATTTTATTTACAAGTGTTCATATTTGCCATCTCGCATGTTAGATACAATCTTAATTCCACTGTCAAGGATAAAACTGGTGATGTTACATTTACTGGCAATTATCGCCCAATTGCTATTGCTACTGTGATTTCTAAGCTTTATGAATTTTTGTTGCTTTACATATGTGAATCATATCTTGATACCAGTGATCATCAATTTGGTTTTAAGACCCACCATCCTACAGACATGTGTGTTTTTCTTCTGAAAGAGACCATAGACTTTTACAAACGTCATAACAGTCAAGTTTTCTTGCGCTTTTTAGATGCCACAAAGGCGTTTGACAGAGTCAATAATTGGACTCTGTTTCGTAAGTTACTCGACAAAAATGTTCCTCTGTATATTGATAGAATCTTAATATGTTGGTACCGAAACAAAGAATTTCATGTCAGATGGGGCTCTGTCATCCCTGAAGCCTTTCATGTTTACAATGGTGTACAAGGAGGTGTATTATCCCCTCGTTTATTTAATATATACATAGATAACTTAAGCAACTTGCTATGTAAAACTAAAATAGGTTGTTACATTGCGGGACATTGTCTCAACCATTTGGTGTATGCTGACGATATAGTCCTTATATGTCCCTCTGTTAAAGGTCTGAATAGACTAACTTGTAGTAATTATTCATCTTCTTCTCATGATATTGTCTTTAATGCAAATAAGTCAAAGTGTATATTTGTAATGCCAAAGCAACGCGGAATAACTCGCATACCTCATGTGTATTTAAATGGCTCAGTACTTACTTTTGTAAAGAAACATTTGTACCTTGGGGTTATGTTAAATAGTTTAGGAAATGATGTTGATGATATTAAGCGACAGATGAGGAGTTTCTATGTAAGTGCCAACTCTTTGATTAGGACTTTCTATAAATGTTCTTCTTCAGTTAAAATATGCCTTTTTAAGGCATATTGTTCTGGTCTGCACTGCTCCCATCTTTGGAGTACATACACTGAGAAATGTATCAATGGTGTCAGAGTTTCATATAATAACGCTTTTACAATATTGTTGGGTATTAGACACCGATGGAGTATTTCAGAAACTTTTGTCAGTCATTGCATCATGACATTTCAAAGTAAACAACGGATTGCCCGTTCTAATTTTTACGTTCGTTTGATGAAAAGCGAAAATCATCTCATCGCAGCAACTTTATCATTGGATATAATTCGACATAGTAACTTTTGGCGCAAGATTTTCGCAGACAGTTTTTAAACTTTCTGTATTTATGTTCTAAGTGAAGAGTATGTCTATTTTTTTGTGTTTTCTCGTTGAGTAAGTTTTGTGTTTTTTTCCTGTGGTTTTATGAGCACGTTCTAGAATTAAAGAATAAATAAATAAAAAATACACCCATCAAATTCCTTGTGATAAGGAGGGATGCTCTAGCCGACTTTGCTATTGGCAGGTACAGAATAATGTGGTTACAATTAGTTATAGTCTGTAGAGAAAATCCGGACAAACAGCTATGCTCAATTATATAATTTTTTTTATAATTTTGATTGAACAAAGGGTAAAGCCACAATTGTACCTTTATACTCTCGAAAGTATTAGTCAGAGAGGAATTCTCTCCTAGGATGGGAAGTTGGTTGGTTATAAACCAATTAAAGGATGAAACAACAGTTCATGATAACTGCAATTTCAACATATCTCCTGAGGAGGGGTGGTCAAAATGCTGACATCCAAATTTTGTCGGCATTCTAACATTTGACAAAGGTTACTTTGTTTTGGATTTCATCCCCTCTCCCAAAGTTAGATACGTTTTCTTTTTTTTCTTTTAGAATTAAGCGCGGCCGTGATTCAATATGTTAGCATTTTTTCCCGATATTGGAACCAATGATATCTAATGGGCGATTTCTAAGCGTACTGTGTGTCATTCTTGTGGCGCGGCAAGGTTGCTGGGAGACTCGTATGCACACAGAGAAACAATGGATTGACGCTAAGACAACAGTAACAATTATTACGGACTATAGAAGCGCGACTCTACGATTGTAAGCATTGCATCTTGAATAAATTAATCTCGATAACTGATGTCATGCAAGTCAACAAGTAAAGTTTCATCGAACATCTAATGCGATGCAGTAATTGCACAGCTTTTTAGCTTTTATTGAAGATCTGAAGAAGAAATTTCCTTACAGTATTTCCTGTTTGCAAGCCTTGTTCTTTCCCTAGTTTGATCTTTTACGTTTGACTGATGAGATATAAACTCATAAACGGGAAGAGTAGCTTTAGTATATATAATCCCTAAACTGATTTGTCCTCGTGCTCCTCCTCGAGTTCAATCAATGTAGGCCACTTTCTTCATCTTCCAACAGTTCTCGCAACTGCCAGCTCTTTCATTACAGAAAACCATACAACATAAATGAGTGAGAGTATTTAGCTTAAAAGCGATTATTACCATGTACAGAACAAAGACATATGATACTTAAAGGACCAGTAGCTGTAACATTTTTGTAGAGCGTTTGTTTAAATTGTTTTCTGATTGACATATCGTCCGTAGCAGAAGTTGAAGCATGCACAGTGGAACTCGTGCAGTGACACGGAATACTAGATGGCCACGAAGTAGGGCAGTCAAAGATATAGTCAATGTTTCCAGTGTGAATTTAATTCATATTGTGGTCATGTGAGTAAAAGAATCTCACATACCAAAGATCTTGGATCAGATTATTCACACGAGTTGGGGATATTTTGTCTCACACGAGCCGTATAGGTGAGACAAAATATCCCAAGCTCGTGTGAGAAATCTGATCCCAGGTCCTGGGGATGTGATATTCTATAAACCCGTCTCTGTCAAGATTTTTGTAGTATTGCTTCTTGAGATGCTGTCGCCGACACAAATTCATGACTTCATTTGATCAGGGGGTGGATGTCACAAGAAGATTATGTGTGATACTGCAGTCATGATATGGACTATAAAACTTTATCTCTAGCATAGGAAGGCTTTTAATCATGCATATAAAACTCGAAGTCTTAGCTTTCCTAAAATGTTGCAAAAAGCTTAAAAAAAGAATATCTCTTTTTGCAAAGAAGACTTGGACGTTTTTCTTGCCAGTTGAATATCTTCCAATTTATTGCCAAATGTTTAGTCTACATCTGATTTACAATCCTTAACAACTCTGTGTATTTAGCTGATATCTGTATGAGTTTCTAGTTTACTGCACCCTAGGAGTGTTAAGAAATGTTGTTTGAAAACAAAGGTTGAAAACAACATCGCCTTTTTGATCAAGTGCCAAGCCAATTAAAAGTAGCTTTGCTTGGAATATAGAGAGAGAAAAAGCTGACACAAACGGGTTTTATCTTAATGCAATTCAATCTGTCAGACACAAAAACACAGCTGGCCGAGTAAGGATACAGGCTGAATTGGGAATAGGCCAACTTAGTTTCGGTGCAGTAGACGACTCAGGCCAGTTTGTTTCGCCGACTACGTTTTCGGCCGAGATGACTTGTACAGCGCGTTGGTAAAGCCGCATCTAACGGTTTAGAATTTGTAATTTGTAGGTCACTCGTGACGATCGCCTTAGATTTTCTTATTTTTAAAAGTTGCTGATCAAAGAGCTAAGTGGACTTGATGTTTCCTAAATATAAGTTTACTAAAACGAAAATGTGCGTTGGCAACACAGGGAAGAATGACACTTTAATATAATAATTGTCATGGATGATCATGAACAGCTGGACTGTAATATCCCGCTACTTTGGACTATACATGTACAACAAAGCGGTGTAAGCGAGATGATGTGTGGTGAGAAATTAAGACTTTGCTTTGGTCTACTTACTCAAGGAGGGAAGTTATAAATGTATGATTATCAAGCACTGAAACGAATGGATTAAACCATTTCAAACTTCCAAAATAGCAGATTAGAGGAAAAAATAAAGTGCGTGCACATGTAATAACGTGTCGATAAAACAGTAGCAGTGGAAAGTGACTTCAAATATGCTACCCTGGCTTCTACGCCTATGCCTTGGAAAATCTTTCATAACTATAATACTAACTTCAGTAATGTGATTTTGCTAGTTTTTTAAACAGACATTAGCGATTATATTGCACTTAGAAAAATGCATATTCGATTTTTGTTTTTTTTTATCCATTTTAATATTATCCTTCGGCATCGTTCAGAAATATTAACTCAATAACAAACACTGAAATAAACCAGTCAATGTGCAGACTTCTAGATTATTGGAAGCTCTTTTTGTCGTCGGCGATTATTCCATGCAATCCGACAAATCTTTGCAAAGGAAAGGGAAAGTTTGGCAAGTAATGTAAGACATTCCGTCAATCATTCATAAGAAAAAAAAACCAGACATTGGATCAAAGAGAATAATTTACCTACCTGTAACAGAGCCAATATATTATTGGGCTACATACGATGATTGGAATGCGATGCGATGCTACATGCAATG
>LD342617.1:0-18279 GCA_001465055.1 Ptychodera flava | reverse complement strand
TTTATATTCACATCTCACTTATTCAAGACTGGCTGAGAGCAGCACTTCCATTCAGTTAACATCATTACGCCATTTATTATGCCAAGAAAGATGAAGCCAAGACATTTAACAACTCAGCCAGAAATGGTTATACCTTACAGAGTTTTTTCCCACGGAATGAAAACAAATGTACTTGGGCTGAGGCCCAAGTATAATAATAATAATAATAATAATAATAATAATAATTTATTTCACCATAAGAAATGTTTTACATTTCATGAATATGACTGTATGTACAATAGGTGGGGACCATGAAATATAGTTCAGCAGAACTAATCTTCCTTCATGGCCCCAACAAAATATATTAAAATAATTTTTATATAATGAAGGTATTTAGATTTGCAAAATATTATACATGTAGAACAAAATAGGTGCATACTCTGATACTAAATACATAAAGAAATAACTTCAAAAAATAATCGGAATGGTGGGGAAAACAGAGCAACAAAGAATATCATAATTTAGGAAAATAACTTGATCAACACTATTACCAGAAACACACAAAGTCTGGTTGATAGTAAACATTATGTAACTCACACGTTTAGGGGTGATAGGGAAGTTGTTGTTTAAAATTTAAAAAATGATATGGGGCCGGTTATAGACCCTTGAAGGACACCACTTACAATTGGCAAGACCTGCGACTCACGTCCAAGATAGTGAACAAACTGAGATCTGTCTGCCAGGTAAGAGCGAAAACTTTGAAAAGATGACCCTGAATCACCATAGATAGTGTGCTTATCAATGAGAATATCATGTCCACCCAGATCAAAAGCTTGACGTAGATGCAAATACAATAAACCATTGGAAAGACCGGATCAATTAATGTTAGAGAAGAGGTTATCCGTCAGTTTTAATAGTTAGAGCCAAGTGACATGAGCGATGTTTTCTGAAGCCAGATTGGGACTCAACAATCAAAGAGTTCAAATGGAAATAGTTAAAATAGCTAATATAAACATGCTTGCAAAGGGTTTTAGAGAGAAAGGTCAAAAAGAAATAGGCCTATCGTTGTTAACACCACTTTAAAATTTCGAGCCATCCCTTCGAATGGAACTGTACGGGCATATTTATAACAGCTAATCACCATGTCTTTCCGTTCCTTAATTGAAATGACAGAAAGTGTTGCCTTAGCAGCAGCGTTTCCAAATATATTGGAAATGTTGTCTATTCAAAATAGGATTTGAGACGTTAACATCACAGGAAGCTTATTTCACTCTTGCCAATTACCTTATCTTTCACCGTTGCGTGTAATAAGAGCTTGAAAACTCGAAATCGATGTGCAAAGGGGTGAATGTAAACGAGATATCAAGAGTGATCTTTGAAAAATATTCCAGATAACTATGATGTTTCGGGAAAAAAAGGAATCGATGAACTTGTATTTCTGATGACTATGAAAAATGTTACCCAATCAAGTAACTCGCAGGGCGCCCTTCATCGAAAGATAGCATGTACAATCCTAGCCATCCCCCACTGAGTTCATCCCTCTCGATTTGAAAGTATACTGCATTTGTCACTCTCCCCCCTCAATTTTCCTTCGGCAGCCGCACCACCGATAGTATGGAGAAGGCAGACCTACGACTGCTAGACCTAAGTATAGAACCAAGTCCCACCGCTCTGTAATAAAACGTCACTGTTAAGGTAAGAACGCGCCTCAGGGAAATATTTTCAGGCTCTCAAATTTCTACAAATCTTTTCTGATCAACCACTTGAGGGGGCTTCTTGCATGGAGAAAGAAAAACTTTCAGTGTCTTAGTTTTTCGAAAATCCAAAATTTAATTTTCCTCCACAGAGTTAACACAGGGATGGTGGCCATTTTGAATTTCAAATGTTGCAAAATATTTTGTGTTTTTTTTCGCTAGTTCCAAACTTTGCACGGTGAGCCCTAATTCTTACTGTTGATTTGGTAAGAGAATGATTGAAAGTGTCATTTAGGAATTTGAGCAAGTCTTTCACTTTCGAAGCACTAACTACCTGAACAAGCGTCAGTATTTAGACAAGTTGCCCTAAAATGGCAGACATATACTTTGAAAATCGCTTTGAGAAGCACTGAAAATTACATCTCCTAGAAAAAAGGTGGCGCTTATTCATCTGTAAATTAAGTACAAGAAGAAAGAAAATGTCACCCACTTATGAGAAATTAAAGTTATCTACTGTATTCGCAAATTACACATTACTCGGGAAATTCCGGAAACAGTTATTATAACTGAAGCAAGCGAAAGAATAGCAAGTCTGGAAAGTTCTGAAAGTAAAAACGACGTTCATGAATTATTCTTATTTTAATGCATTTTTTATAGTTATCAATTTCCTCTAGGAGCTTCGCATAATCTTGAAAAAGATTTTAAAAAGTCGCACTGTCTCAATATAAATGACCCAACGCTGATACTCAGTCAAGAGTTTAATTCTTAGACATTGGTTCGCGTGATTAAAGTTGCACATGTGCACTGATGACTTACATATCGTTGGTGTTTCTAAACTCGACAAAACCCACTTCCTTTGACGCTATATCGAACCCTCAGAGCAGTTTTAACTTCCTTTCACAGGAAACGCCCCCGTCTCTCAGGAACTCTGTATTAAGTTTCATTTAGTGGCGCATTTGTCCAATTTACTAATCGCTGTAATGAGCAGACATCACTGGAAACCATACAGTAACAAATCACCGCAGTCCTGCAGGAGCTAACTTGGGGTAAGAAATGAATCATTTATGAGGTGGATCACGGAATATATGATCTAAAACATACTTAAAGTCATTGACACTTTTAGCCCGATATTCTCAGCACTGAAAAACCGACAAACAATTGTCAAAGCTATTCTGGTGTGTTATTAGAGTGCAAACTGTGAAACGCGTGTGGTGCTAAAAATACTGCAATCTTTTCGAGATAATCAAGTCTTTATACCTAAACTGAAGAAATGGTGAATTACATGTATTTCCATATGAAACTAATATGGAATATTCTGGTATAATAATGTTACAATGGAGATTTGCTCTTCATCATTTTTCATGTTGTAGATTGTTGAGGGCTTTAATCGTCTAGCTGGTTGCTAGATACAAAGGGCTCTTTATTCATTCACACTATGGACTCTACGAAGACGTGAAAATTCATTTCAAGTACATTGTATTTATTTCTAGGTAGACAAGCTTGACAGATGCCATTACCAAGACAAAGTCTCGCCCATGTCTAGGTGTGTCTTGGAATAAAGCCAGGTAGTTGATCGCCTTGTCCTCCTGTTTCGCATTGTCGAAATTCTGAGTTTTGAAAAGTGCCTATAGGTGTGGGTTCATTCATACAATAGATTTTAATTATCATACACGAATTTATCCAATCATAAATATCCATACAATTCTTAAAATAAATAACCATAGGAGTTTCAATTTACATAGCATTCATAATTAGTTATTCATGGCCAACAAGTTACAAAATATCACTTAAAATTCTCATTTCCAATAATTAAGCTGTAGCATAAACAAGCTGGTAATATTGAAAATATGCTGTCAAACACAATAAGCGTCTTTGTACATTTGTCGCCGATTAAATGTGTGGCTGTTTTATATGCAAATCAATTATAATTTAGAACCCAGTGTTTTAAGTAATAACAATGGTGTTAACATTCGCTAAATGTATGAACCTATGCGTGAGATACGTTAGCTTTTCCTTTAGCGGTGCGTCATTCAAGTTGAAATTTCAACTTTGTTTACATTAGTAATTTCATAATGGACTTCCTTAAGGTAGTATGCGCCTCGAAAGTGAAAGACTTACACTTTTACTTAAACTTTCCTAAATGATATTTTTAACCATCCTCTAAGCAAATCAACAATAACCAGATATAAACTGAAAATGTTCACGTGTTTCATCATATATTGCATTTTATGTGCAAATTTTAAACCTTTGCCGCATGTTTGCAACTTAATTGAAAGTGTTATGATCAACATAATGAACAATATACACCACAGATCAATTCTAAAGGGCATTAAGTATTCAAATATGTAATTAGCTGAAATAAAAATAATAAATTACTTTGAGTACTTGTATCACCTCTTAATATAGCACGCGTAATTGCCTTTGGTCAAGTCCTTCAAGCTATACATTCCAAACTGTGAAAGCTCATTAGATATGCAAATTATACATAAGCTGATATGAAAATGCGAAATGACTTTCAATATTATTATAACCTGGTATAATCATCAATGTACATAGCACGTTTTGCCAACTGTGATCAAGTAAATCCCAGTATATATCCCTAAAATTCATTAAATATGCAAATTAGGAAAATACTGAAATATTCTTATTGAATATGCAAATTAGGAATAGACTGAAATCATCTCATTAGATATGGAAATTAGGAATTGGCTTAAATAAAAATATTAAATGACTTTCAATAATGTTGTATCATAGTATCTTTAGTCAATAGTCAATACAGATAAATATCCCTAATTAAGAAAGTTCATCAAATATGCAAATTAGAAATCGGCTGAAGTAAAATGCTAACAACTTTCAATAATGTTGTATTATTGTATCTTAAATATATGTAGCAAGATTCATCAACTTTGGTCAAGTCAATTCAGATATATATCCCTAATTAGAAATGTTCATTACATATACAAATAAGGAATTGGCTGAAATAAAACTAATTAATGACTTTTAATAATGTTATATCATAGTATCTTCAGTGTACATAGCAAGTTTCATCAACTTTGGTCGAGTCAATTCAGATATATATAAAACTAATTAGGAAAGTTCATTAAATATGCATATTAGGAATTGGTTGAAGTAAAAATGCTTGATGCCTTTCAATAATGTTAAATCATAGTATCTTCAATATACATACCAAGTTCGTCAATTTTAATATAGCCAATTCAGATATATCCCTAATTAGGAAAGTTCATTGATATGCAAATTAGCAATTATCGTTCATGTCAATCCTTAATATCTTTCACGGCTGATACATCTTGGTGTGATCAACATTTGTAGCAAATCTCATTAGATTGTTTTCAGTCATTCTCAATGTATATCCGTGTTTTCTTAAATCATTAATAATGCAAATGAGCAAAAAGCAAGCAAGCCACACCCGCCAAAAACTAATCAGTTCTTTCCATTTGCAAACTGAATCTTTGTACCGGACTTGATTCTGATCTGATGAGCCTTTTTTGAGATATCGAGCACACAGACAGACAGACAGACAGACAGACAGACATCGCTGTGACATGTGCTCACGTGTGTGGACACGTGAGCAAAAAATCGGGGGTCACTGTGCAAATAACAAATTACCGAACGTTTTGCGATACTTGCAATTCAAAATGTTCGCAAAACTAAGCCGATGAAAAGTTTTCTTACACCAAGAACTTTACCAGATATGAACTGAATGTGCTCACGTGTTGATATCCGGTGAACAGACTAGAAAAATTTTGCATTTACTCAACACTACGAGTGCTAATGTGACCCCTGAATGGAAGGAATGACGTGTTATATGAATGACTTGTACAGATTTTGAGTTTGACAAAATTATAAACTTAGTTATCGAGCATTGAAATTGACTGCTGATGACTCGATATGTATTGACATTTATCAGACACTACTGGACGCATGAAATAATACAGTATGACATGATTTACTGCGTACTTTTTGACTGTTATGAAATTGTGGAAAACAATTGTACCTTTGACCTGTCTCAAACGATGACGAGCAAATCAATTGTACCTTTGACCTGTCTCAAACGACGACGAGCAAGGAGATGTTACGCAACATTTGCATAAATCAGATTAATCACAAACCAAAACACAAGAACAAAGACAGACAGTGCGTATTCTGACGGCAGTTCAATTGAGCACATGACGCGGAGTGCAAGACAGACTTCTGATAAGACTAGACGTATATACGGTCTACTGCCAGAGTAACTATCTCTGACGAGGATTTATTGTATTATGTTTTTCAATATTCCTGTCAATAAACCCAATTCATACCAATATTATGGACACCCGTTTGAGGCGTGTAATAAGAACCATCAGATATCTGTTATATAATTATATATATAGTAGGTTTCATCAACTTTCGCACAGTACTCTCAGAGATAAATCACTAATTACAAAACTATATTTAACATGTAAATGAGCTAATTATTAACTTGACACGCCCAATGCTTCTCAGTACAATTGAATATTTATCAGATCAATATCTGTAGCAAGTTTCATCAAATGTAATGCTGTAATTTTGAAGTTATATTACTAATTGCAAAGTTCGTTAAATATGTAAATGAACCCTTAAATAACTCTACATAACTAAATGCTTTACACGACAATTGGATATCTATCGGATTAGTATCTGCAGCAGATTCATCAAATTTGGTGCAGTTATTTTGGAGTTATATGACTAATTACAAAACTTCATAAAATATGCAAATGAGCTGTTTGTTAACTTGACACTGCCAAATGCTTGTCAGTACAACTAGATATTTATCAGATCAATATCTGTACCAGATTTCACTGACTTGAAAGCCGTAATTTCAGAGTTATATACCTAATTACAAAGTTCATTAAATATACAAATGAACCCTTAATTATCTTGGCACTACTAAGTGCTTTACACCACAGTTAGATATCAGTCAGATCAGTATCTGCAGCAGAATTCTTCAAATTTGGTGCAGTTATATTAGAGTTATATGACCAATTATAAAACTTCATAAAATATGCAAATAAACTATTTAATAACTTGACACAGCCCAATGCTTCTAAGTATAATTAGATATATATCAGATCAATATTTTTTGCACGTATCATCAAGTTTGGCGCAGGAATTTCAGAGTTATGTCACTAATAACAAAAGTTCGTTAAATATGCAAATGAGCAGGTAATTGACATGACACTCACAGTATCACCATTATGTTCTGAGATTGTCATCTGTCAAAACATGAAATTTTGTGCAGTATTTCTTGATATATGTCTACACTGTCATTACCGTCTCCATAGGGAAACCATTGTACGGAAAAAATGATATTGCATAACTTCATTAATATGCAAGCAACACTTAACAAAATCTAATCAGTTCTTGCAAGTAGCATATGGTACCTGTGTACCAAATCTGACTTGAATCTGTTGAGGCGTTTTTGAGTTATCGTGTAAACAGACAGACAGACAGACACACACACACATACACACACACACTAACACACATATGTACACACACACACACCGACAGATAAACAGACATCGCTATGACATTAGCCCACGTGTAAACACGTGAGCTAAACATGAACGCCTACAAGAGGTAGATCAGAAAAGAATTGTATATTTTGAGAGTCCGAATATCAGTCCGCCTCGAGGTGCATAACATCATCTTTTCGACTGACCTTAGCACAGAAATGTAACGATCCTTGGACTACGTGGTAATAACATACTGAACATACTGGTATCGGATACCTCATCAAAGCGATTGACATACTTTGAAACGTCAAACAATGATCCCAAAGAAATTGTTTTAATTCAAATACAGGTAGTACGCACCATGAAACGGGAAAAAACACTTAACCTATTCCCTGTCAACAGGTCTACAATCACCATTGATAATATTGGATTTGGGTCAGACCATGGTGGTGAAAGGGTTTGTTATTCGTTTAGGCCTCACCCATTATTTTCATCGTCCTATTTTTGTTGAGGTAGGAAAAACCCAACCAACAATAATTGAAGTACAGAAAAGCTCTCTTCCACTGTGAATTAGCACAACAGACATGTTTCGAACAAATCTCTTGTCCTTCATTAATGTCCACACTTGATCTGACAGAAAGATCCAAATGCAGGCATTTAAAAAGCTGGAGATGTGAACAAACTCGAGGTGTGAAAACGTTTCATTGTCACAGACAATGTGGACATTGAACTGTTCACTGACTTTCAGGATGTCATCATAGATGGGTGGGATCTCATATTTTCCAACATTGGCGTTGAGTGGTGGATTGTTTACATTAATGTACATGGCCTCTAATAATCTTCTTTTGTCAACGTTCGAATACACTACAAAAAAGAGGAATACAGACATACTTCAAAAGCAGCAACACACTTCGAGATATCCTGGTCAAACCCAAAGATAAAAATAAGAAAGAACATGAAAGACGTCATCTACTAAATAGATTGTGCAACACCGGGGTGTAATGTGTGACAATGCAACGTTTTCACACCTCGAGTTTGTTCACACCTCCAGCTGTTTAAATGCCTGTATTTGGATCTTTCTGTCAGACTCTGGTCAAGTGTGGACACCGTTGAAGGACAAGCGATTTGTTCGAAACATGTCTGTTTTGCTAATTCACAGTGGAAGAAGAGAACTTTTCTGTACTTCAATGTTGATGCTTCCATGATGAACATAAATTGTATCTTAAACCAAGAATTACTTTACTTATATCAAATATTTGCCTATATTGAATTTCATTTATCAGAAAACTTAAGATATTTACATCAGGTATCCGAAAACGTGCATGATAAACCAGTTACTTATTTAAAAGGATAACCTCACGGTTTCCTGTAGCTTGCTTTAAGCTGGCAAATGTTAAAGAACTTTCATTTTTGAAGGAGTAAAATATTTCAAAGTAAATTGAAATGAAAAGGAGATGGGTTTTAGCAGACTATCTGTTTTAGGATTATAGATCCTGACTCAAACTATGGACTTTATTATTCAAAATCTCTGACACTACTTCTTATTGGTTTGTTATCAGCTTAATCTCAATTTTGGGGTATTGCAAGGCCAAAACTAATGTACGGTTTCGCAAATGGTCGCTATGTCACGCGACTGTGCCTGGCGGCTGAAGTTTTCAGATTTGACTTTGTTCTGCGCATTCGACTGCGAAGAAGTGATTGTGATCAGGTTCTTGTTGGGTTTTCTGAACAGGTGTTTCTTGAAAGATTTGGACATCAGAGCGTAAATGAATGGATTCACAGCGCTTCCCAGGTACATGACAGAGATTGTTAGGTTGAACTTCACGGGATTGATGGGAACCTGGTCACTGAAATTCTGAAGGAAAAAGTAACAGACACCTGGCAAATACGTAACAAAAAAGCTGAGCACCAAGGTGATGGACACTCGTACGGTACCTATGTCCATTTTGTTCAGGTGATTGGCGTTCTGCAACCACGGCAAGACTTCTCGGCGGTGGCGAAGGGTCGTTCGGCAGATTGAGTAGTATGAAGCTAACATCAGTAGAAGGCAGACCACCATGATACCAGCCCCAACGAAAGTCGACTTCAGCCCCGAGTCCGACAAGATTTTGATGGAGAAGCAGGTCAAATCTGGAGCGAAGTTGGCCTTAACCGAGCCGTAAATGATACCAACAGTAAAGCTTGTTCCCATGAAGACAGTGACAAGTGATTTCATACCGTCCTTTGATACCTTCATGCTTATTCCGACTGCTCGTGTGATGCTCAACGTTGCCATGGTTATCATGGATATAAAGACAGATGAGAACATCAGAAATATCTGAAGTCTGCAAACAAACATGCCAGTAACACTGGAGAAGACATTTATAGCGTCAAGGTTGAATATCAAAATCAGTAAGCTGGAGCGAAGTCGCAGAGATCCAGACACTAAACAGACCATGGTGTCAGCCACGGCCAGCGAGGCAAGTTGTATGTTTGAAGCAGTTCGCATTTTCTTGTACTTAGAAATTACCAGGCATACTGTGGCGTTGCCAACGGTGCCTAGTATGATGACCGAACAGAGAATTACGGCGGATGCGATCAGACACACTCGTTCAAAGGACGAAATTGTTTCCCCCGTGTGAGGCAGTGAAGCGTTGAGACCCCCACTTGCAGCCATAACTCCCCTGTTTGAAAAACACTTCCCTTCCTCAGAGTGACGGAGGAGATAAGTGAGCATGAGCCTCCATCACAGTTGCTCATCCATAGTGCCGGCATAAGTTGTTGCAGTACGAGCTAATCCTGGTGGCTGACAGTCCGTGGACCAACGTCTTATAATGCGGCAAGCTCCTCGTCGATGTCACTCATAAATCGTCATCATTCTGTCAGTGATAATTTGTATGCGCATGCCCAAGGAGTATATTTTTCCCCACACCTTTCACGTGATCAATGATATTTCGGTGTGGAGCAGAGCGATGACCATGGAATTATAGGCAACTTTAGTCATCAACAACGCGGCAAGTCGATACATTTAAAATTGTCACAGAATAATTCTCTCTCTCTCTCTCTCTCTCTCTCTCTCTCTCTCTCTCTCTCTCTGTTTCTCTTACAAATTCTTCCAGAAAAATAGGGCACTGCACTGTACTGTACTCTGTGTACTGTACTGTACTGTACTGTACTGTACTGTACTCTGTGTACTCTACTCTACTCTACTGTACTCTACTCTATTGTACTCTACCGTACTGTACTGTACTGTACTGTACTGTACTCTACTCTGTGTACTCTACTCTACTCTACTGTACTCTACTCTATTGTACTCTATTGTACTGTACTGTACTGTACTGTACTGTACTGTACTGTACTGCACTGCACTGTACTGTAATGTACTGTACTGTACTGTAATGTACTCTACTGTTCTCTACTGTACTGTACTGTACTGTACTGTACTGTAATGTACTCTACTGTACTGTACTGTAATGTACTGTACTGTACTGTAATGTACTCTACTGTTCTGTACTCTGTGTACTGTACTGTACTGTACTCTACTGACTGTACTGTATTGTACTCTACTGTACTGTACTCTGTGTACTGTACTGTACTCTACTGACTGTACTGTACACTACTGTACTGTATTGTACTGTACTGTACTGTACAGTACTGTACTGTACTGTACTGTACTGTACTGTACTCAATCCAAATACGTTCATCATTACTGAAGTACAAGTTCGACAACAAAATTTTATATCGACAATAAACACATTGGACCCGTTAAGATAACTTTTTTCGTGATTACAGATCTTTTCGCATTGATAACAAAGTCTCATATTATTCAGTTTTGTTGTTTATATGATACTTTCCAGGTCTAGCTTACACATTATCCAATGTCGAACCTTTAAGAGAAACGCTCAAGCGAAAGACATTCAAAGTCTCATGCCATGGTTATAATTTACTTTCCGGGAAACATTTACAGGGGTAGTAGGATAGATATATTATTGAGGTTGTTAGTTTCCAAGCCCCCATCCCCTCTAGTGAAATACATTTACCACCATGTTGGCTTCCCAGCTCAACTAGATAGAGTGGGAAAGAGTAGGACTTCCTTCGCTGCCAATGGCGAGGTTCCGTATAGCGGGTATATCGAAGGTGAGTTCAAAATGTCTTATCTTCTGCAAGTTATCATCTTCTTAAACTTTTCCATCTGGATTGCGATATTCTCAATTTTACATAATATGCAAATTTACAATTGTTTTTTTTTTATCAGAATATTATCTTTTGAATATATAAAATAAAATGTGATCCTTCAAAGGACAAAAAGACACTATGTTTTATTCCATCCTTAGTGGAGACTTTAATTTACCACTTGTTGTGAATTTACAAAGGAAGCAAAATATGTAAAGTTACCATGGAAACTGTTTAACCTTTAAGCAAAACCATGTCAGTGAAATTTGTCAGAGATATTTTCATTTTAGATAGATATCAGAGAGTCAATCATTCAGAAGGCGTTTCTATGGCTACGATTGAATTGATTGTCATTTGCCATTTCATGAGCATATGAAATTACGAAGTAGTGTTGTTGTTTTCACTTTTTGTCGTCGCATCGCGAAAACACGTTTCAAGGTGATCTAATTTTCAATGACATACCATTTACAGGTTTCATGATCGCATCGATATCATGGAAACTCCATGCAGCTTTTTTGAGAGGACCTTTATTCTCACGCTAGTTGCTGATGAATCGCGACAGGAAGTCTTAAGACCCCCCCCCCGAGCTAGTCACCACAGGCATAACAAATTGAGGGAAAAGTTTGAGGAGTTGGAAATCCTGTCAGTTGTGCTTCGACCCGTACCAAAGTAAATCTATCCTGCAGTCCATTTTCCAAGTTATCAATATCGGGATTTTTTTCACTACAAATATATCATCGATATCATTCACTTGTCCGTGGGACCATTTGATTGGCACGTATAGTGGTCGAAAAATTCTTCGGAGCCCATAACTCCTGTTGTCACATTAAAATTTACACTTTAGACACCCTTTCATAAAAATCTTACAATAAAACATAATTATCAATGCAGCATGAATCAGGGCTTTGGCACGGTTAGTATGCATCGTCCATTAATTGGATAAAAATGTAAATCCTCAATCCTCAAATCCTCAAATGAAAAATGGCGCTCTTTTTACCCACTCATGAAATGACGACCTGTTGGAAAAAATGGACTGAAGATATGACTAATTTCGATACTGAAATAGGGCGCATTGTATTCAAGAACATGCGAAACGTGCACGTACAATGTTCACTGCATGTAAACACTTGGGCACATGACCTTTACAGTGGAGCGCTGACCTTTGTAGTCATATTTACCTTCAAACCGTTTGTGTCCTATCATGAACACAATTTCGACCTTATAGTATTATTAGATATAAAATATCATAATACATTCATACAATTATATTGATTGTAACATTAATGTATGATATTGGCATATTACTCCATCAAATGTTTACTGCTCCGAGTTTGTTTTCATTATCCAATATACTTGCTGTTTAATATTGAAAGATTTTTGAAAAAAGGGAGTCTGTATCATCATCTTCAAATTCCGGATTATAGTGTCAGTCGTTTACTTATTTGCCATAGGGCCGTTGTGTGGGCGCGTTATCTCCTAACCTTGTTCATTGTTCAGCGAATTTACATTTTGTGTCATTTCCAACCTGGGGAAGCTTGATACGAATGTGAGTACCCTGCAGAAAAAAATACGGAATCAATAGCCTTGACAAATTGAATCAAGAATCATTTATATAATGCCGCATTTTGAAAAGAAAAAACAAGGAATTATTGAAACGAAACAAAAATAATTGTAACATCTCAAGTTCCCGTAACCCTCATAATGAAATGACAGCATGAATCTTAATACGCGTACTTTTTGTCTGAGACTTAAGGTTCAGAGAGGTCGACAGCATTGTTTCTCTCTCTGTGTGTCTCTCTGTGTGTCTCTCTCTGTGTCTCTCCTTCTGTACTTCAAAGACATTAAACACAAGACAAGCACCAATTTAGTTTTACTCTTTTGAAAATTTAATTACTGGTTGACACCCAGTACCGATCCCATGTATATAATGATGTCCAACAGTACGACAAGCTTGATGTAAGATGTGATTGTACTTTATGAACTTTCATGCAAATACATCCCTTTATTAGTTCCAGAGACCAGCTCTGGAACTGTTATTCTCTAAATACTCGCCGTACGTGGCTATACTGTTTCGCCCGAATGCTCATGAGACAACAATGGCGGCGGATCGATCGGCTTCGCTCGCATAGAGAAATAAAAGTAGGCTTTCCTTAAGTTTACAATCGCGGCTGGGCACATCGTGTACCTAGGCGAAGTGGGTGTGCTCGAAAACGAAGATCAATGCAAAATTTGGATGCAAAATCGGCTGTTTTGGCGGAGAAACTGCCCGCCGTATTTCTGAGGAGCCACCAGCGGTTTTTCCTGTATCAGTCTGCGAGGTAGCCCTGCGTACGATGCTGTGTGTTCCGCTACAGCTAATCGCCCCGCTCACCACAGCCCTGCAAAGACCCGTACGTAGGGTCGGTGACTTCAAATCCATTTTGGGACTTGACGTAAAAAGCCAAATTTAACTGCCGAAATTCAGCGTTCTTGGGCCCAAGTCGTATCCCTGCCTACCTCAGCTACTCAATCGCTTCCAAAAATGCCCGTCTTTTATTTACTTCTCGTAAATAACCGTCGATGTCGGCAACTCTCTCGCTAGCCTTGCGTACGATGCTGTGTGTTAGCTGTAGCGGCCAACACACAGCATCGTACGCAGGGCTATCTGCGAGGCCGTTTAACGCCGGTAACACACAACCCTGCCATGCAGAGCTAGGCAGCCCCGGTGGTGGCAGTCCCCGGGTTTGTGGGTACCCATGCACGTTACCAAATTCACGGAAAAGGGGGTGTTTTTCTTCAGTCATCTCGGAGATTCTAGGTCCGTGAAATCGAGAAAAAGGGGTACTTTTTCAGAGTAACCTCCGAGATTAGGGGTAGTCCAGCAGAGAACTCCAGATCCAAACGGATAAGGAAGATGATTGTGTATGAATGTGACTAAAATCAGGAGGACAAACATTTGTGATGTATGTACATGTATACAAAGTCAACCTCCAGGGTCAACCCTGGAAGTCAACATACTAACCTCCTAGATTTCGAAAATAAGGGTATGTTTTTTACAGCTAATTTCTCCCAGATTTGCCACAAATAGGGGGTGTTTTTCTCAGAAATATTCTAGGAAAGGGGGTACTTTTCAAACTTGGGTAACAAGCATGGGTACCCACCACAGGTGTACGGAACGTTTCGTAGATCGTCGTCGGATGGGAAGTGACTGACACTGTGAGGCCGAAGGCCGAACCTCCGTACTGTATAACAGTACAAGGTATGACGCGGAAAAATCGACCGGTGGCCCGAAACAAACGAAATAAAGCATCTACCTCAAAAAAATTACATCGACCGGTCGGAAATACCTTCAAACTTTCAAATCTTTACTCTGGTTACAGCATTTCTTTCAAATCTGTCAGTTATGGGCGATAATTAACTGTCCGGCGAGTACTCGCACTTGCATTGCCACTTCGCCACTTCGCCATTTTGAATAGCTTTTTTGAATAGCTTTTTTACTCCCGAAAGCCGTACACCTGTGGTACCCACCAACCAGGGGACTGCCACCGCCGGGTAGGCAGCATACTTGAACAGATCCGGTCAGCGGAGCGAAAATTATTGCTCTGGCTCGCGAGAATGTCGTCTGATATACCATGGAGGTAGTAGAGTGCAGTGCTGCAGTCCGCTGCACCATACTCAGTACATGATTGAAAAGTTCGTGATCAGAACTTCCATTCTAACATGGAAAGGTTCCTGCAATCGAATGTAAAGTATATAAAAAACGACGTTAAAATTACCCAGATTTTGAGAATGAAAAACTTAAATTCCTTGTAACTTCACTTTTCGTGGACGGAACGTGTCGTTTCTTACGCTATCATGACGCACTTGACCCAAGCTACGCAAATACAGTCTTTGCGCAGGCGTTATGACACTGTGGAGAAACTGAGTCGCATTAGCAAACCCAGGTTAATTTCACTCGGTTCGGTTGCGAAGGTACCGTCGGCAACGCACATGGCGGGAAAGGGGTTTTAAACAATGGACATAAAGGGATTAAACCAATGGTGAACAATAGTAATAAACGTAATTATCTCAGTTGTGACTCCTTCTCTACTACCCATGGATATACATTTCCGTGCGTTGTCGCCCCCGTATGTATCTGTTGCGTTTTTACCGTACATGTAGGCATTTGTAATCTGTGGACTGCCTTGCTTTTAGTTGTATTAGCCTATGGTGTTTACTGCTAGCAGACCTAACTATAGGTACGTGCTTGAATATTAAAATCCAAAGCACTCTTTCATTCTTCACCTATCTTTGTCACACATTCTCTTGTTTCTTCCGCTGCTCTGGTCTCTGGAACTTCGCTTTTGCTTGCAAATGCTTTCTAGTTTAGGATTACAGTTTGGGTTACTAGAAAGCCAAATTTAACATTTGCTTTTAGCAAGACATACATACATACATACATACATACATACATACATACATACATACACATAGACATACAGGCAGACAGACAGGCAGACAGACATACAGACAGACACGTGCCTTTGACCACAGGTGCTGGCAGCTCTGCCTTTGACGCCTATAAAAGTGGATCAGAACGTCTATTTGCAGCGCCCTCTGTGGCAAAAATTGCGTGCATTTTTATCTTTCTGTTGCAGCCTGCAAACTCCTTGACCCCACCCGTCGGAGTTTAACACATTGCCCCAGGAAGAATACATCAGGATAGTTGCTATAAAAGATAAGTTTTGATGACGACAGTATACAGCACTAATCAACTGCCTTCAACTAGTTCCAGCTACGACGGAACGAGCTATGTACGCGAAGACACCGTAATATGGTGCCAGCACATGTTGAAATCAAAACTGAGATACTAAATTATCACTTCCGGGTTTAACTGTGACTGCATCTCGTGACTCTGAGCGCAAGGACTTTTCCATCGCTCGTCGATGCGCGATACCAAACAATGAGAAGTTGCGAATATTTGAAAACTGCCAAGCATACGTGAGTATTGAACCAGTGCCGCTACATCATAAGTTCGCCAACAGAAGTCCTGACTCTGAGGTGACGCCGGGAGGTGACCGGGCGCCCGGACCGGGCGTCAATATCGTTTGGCGGAGCAGTTATGTCAAGCCAAGATCAGTCAGCAAATGGTGGGAATACCATTATTGATCATTTCTTACAGTCTTTCAAAATAATCTCAGTGTTGTACAGCTTTTACTTTTAAACTGGTACACACAAAGCTCGTATAATAATGTCAGCTTGATCTCTGACCTTTGAACCTTAGCTTGCTTGGTACATCTCCATGAATTAATACACTAGTTAAACTCACGGGTTAAACTCTCCACAGTTAGTGCTAGAAGGAAGTTTTCACAGGAATTAGTGTGTGTGTGTGTGTGTGTGTGTGTGTGAGAGAGAGAGAGAGAGAGAGAGAGATCAAATCAAATGTCATAATGTACAATTTCCGACTATTAAAGCTGACCAGTTCATACAAGTCATGCTATCCCTGTTCAATGGCGGTATTGTAAGCAAGTTCACCAAGTCCACATTCAGCTTCATGATAACTGAAGGCACTCGGCGAAAACGAACAAAGTTACTTGCACACTTGAAGCGATAATGAAAAAAAGTATCTGCGTTGCAAATACATACGTGTGAGGGAAAGGTGCAGCTGCACCAGCAAATATTTTTTTTCAGGCTTCAACTTGTAAGATATATACACTAGTACAAAAATTTGTGAGAAATTTGCGAAAAATGGACACTTTCTCGCCTTTTGCGAGAAGTAAGCGAGGATACATAACTTTCTCGCAATAACTTAGCGAGAATTTAATTTTCTCGTAATCAGCTGGCGAGAACTGTGTTTTCTTGCTCAGCATCTGCGAGAAACTGAATTCTCGCAATCAATCAGTGAGAAATTTGTTTTCTCGCTCTACATCTGCGAGAAATTGTATTCTTCTGTGTAAGCATTTCACAAAAATTGCACAATTTCTCACAGATACAGAGCGAGAAAACAGTTCTCGCTGATTGATTGCGAGAATTCAATTTCTCGCAGATGCATACGAGAAAGCACAGTTCTCGCAGCATGATCGCGAGAAAGTATGTATTCTCGCTTATTTCTCGCAATACAGCGAGAAAGTGTCCATTTCTCGCAAATTTCTCGCAAATTTCTTCACTAGTGATAATTACTGATTTAATACCACAACTCACGTAGGTGGACGGTAAGCAAGGTGCAAGCGTTATGAAATGCTCACCTGGATATCAATGAATTTTCTCCGGCAGAAATTGATAACCCAGCCGGTGATAGGATTGATGGTGGTGACAACCGCTGCATTTCCGATGGAGCTCGCAAGACCATACTCGGGTTGCTTATCGTGTTGGGCATAGCAGTGTCATGGGTTGGCGCCACCCAGTTCACCCAGAGCACGTACAATGAAAAGTTTGATGCGCCTTTCTTTGTCATGTGGTTCAGCACCATATGGATGATCGTGTGTTATCCTGGATACTTCATCCCAGCTTATTTCTTAGGAAGAAACAGAGGACAACCCCGACAGATTTACAGGCAAGATTGGGCTTTAATAGTTTGTTGTACTTGGGCCTCAGCCCAAGTACATTTGTTTTCATTCCGTGGGAAAAAACTGTAAGGTATAACCATTTCTGGCTGAGACCAGGGAGGGCAAAATGTCTTGGCTTCATCTTTCTTGGCATAATAAATGGCGTAATGATGTTAACTGAATGGAAGTGCTGCTCTCAGCCAGTCTTGAATAAGTGAGATGTGAATATTAATGCTTCTCTATCTGAGTTTTTGCCACAAAATCTTCTGAATATAATCAAAATGTGCATAGAAATGCAACAATTAATGCACCCTCCGTTTCCTAGGCGATGGCACGACCCTTGCTACACCCACTGGACGAGCCAAAGTGGGAGGGGTAATTTCAGTTTGGTCGAACAAGAGGGGCTCGAGACCAGAATTTAACATTTAAACTTGAAACATGTTTAATCGCTGACAA
>LD342616.1:679455-691861 GCA_001465055.1 Ptychodera flava | reverse complement strand
CGATACAAAAGGAGGGTTTCACCATAGGTTTCAGTAAACGAATGAAATTTTGAGTGAGTTCAATTGTTTCAAAATATGACCCGTTTTAACTTGTAAGTGACAACCCAGTACTGGAAGTCGGAGATTGTTATTCCTCTCTGAAAATCAGATCTTACCACATTTCTTATTTCAGCAATATTTGGAATTTTTAATTCAGTCCGTTACAGAATCTTAACCGGTTGGCAATCGGGTGTCACTTTAAGCTGAATCAATCACAAATTCATTAAACAATGATTTAGTCCTTGAAAAAGGTTGCAAGGTTATTCTGTTTGTGGACAATGAAAGGATCAAGACACAATAAACATCAATAGCAAGCTGCCTATGCTTCCAGTGCAATTGGTTTGTCCGCTATATGGGCCTGTCATGCTATATAGGTCAGTCATTCAATTTCCAACATAAAGGCAAGTGTTGTTCTCCATATCATCTATGTCAGTTTTTTTATTGCTTTGTCATTGTCTGTGAATAGCCTACGTCGAGGACGTCGGAGAGAATTCGAAATCTATCTGTGTTTTTAGACGTCTGACTTCCTTATCAACGGCATTCTTTATAAATATGCCATGTTACGACCGTTCTTTACAGTGTTTCCCTATAATTTGAACAAAACGGTTCTGTCACAATGATAAATCAGCTTCAATGTCACTAGGACGTCTTTAAGGTAGTTCGCGTCTTGAAAATGAATGAATTTTTGCTGATCCTTTTCTCAAGCAAACATTTAACAATTCTCGTTCAAAATCAGGAATAAAATCAGGCGTCACCAGTGCAAAGTTTGGTACTAGAGTAACAAATTGCCAACAATTTACAAATATTTTAGGTTCAGAATGGCCGCCAATTCTGTGTTATCAAGATGGGAGAAAATAAAAATCCAAATTCTCACAAAAATAATCCGATGAGAACTTTACTTACTCCATAAATTTAGAAATAAGTCCCACAAGCAGTGGGCCGAGATAAAATTGTAATGGTTTGAGAGTCCGAATATCTGTCACATTATATCTCAACTTTAAATTCCACCCTTGGAGTGCGGATTTGGCTGAGCAGTTCTGTCTGTTCGAACCCAATTGCAACCGTATTTTCTATCGTGATCAAACCGATTACGTGATTGGAATTATCAGAAAGCTCTTCAGTGTGAATACTTTTCTGATTGCACCTAATAATACCCACTGTTATCAAGCTGTTATGTAATTGTAATCCTATAGAAGTTTTGCGATAATGTCGCTAGGGCCATTAAAAGTTTAAAAAACATTTTGTGGATGCATTTTCAAGGGATGTATGCGTAGCGCCTTTGCGATTTCAATCATAGACTCGTTATATTGCAAAACGACAAAGAGGCTGTGCTGACGACCATGGGTCACGCGTCAGATTGACTTGCCAAGAAATTTACTTACTAGATTACAATTTCAATGGAAAACAAAAGGCTATGACACCTTCATAATTCTCTTACAGACTAGAACAAACTCGATCCCTGGGATAGATTCCCCTACCTTTAAGGTGACGTGAAAGAAAATGTTTCCACTGTCCGTTTCAAGGACATAAAGTGCAATTATAAAAGGTGTTGGCTGGAAACATGAGCTTGTGGTACGGTGCTTAGCTGTTTACGGTGTGAATAGTGTCTTGTCTAAGCGAGATAAAACAGCAAATGTCAGAAACTTTCCTCGACGTAAGAAAGAAGAGATATATTTCGTGAATACAGAAGTTACGTGAAAAGTTCAAAGTAGGCTTCTGTCTTTGTACATGTGTACTGACCGTTGCCCGTTATGCTACTCAAATGTTTTACTATATGTACTAGCATTCCTCACAAACAAAATTCTAGAACAACAATAGATCAAAACAGCTGTGATGCATGTCTTTGCACGAGTGTTGCAACACTGTGTTCAGAATTGAACTCTTATCATCAAATTAAATGTGGCATCTTAAGACTCCTGACTTCCTTATCAACAATTATTTTAAAGATATTCATAGTTACGACCATTCTTTTCTGTATGTGTTCGTTGTCACGGTCACACACTAAAAGGCTTTAGCCCTTCTTAATTGTTTGTCCAGGTACTTATCTACTCGAGATATTTGCTTTGCAAGATAGAGATAGCCCAAAAGTCGCCGGCATTTCATTATAGAAAGATTGAGAACCATTCGTTTTGTCTGCAGTACTCCAAGCAACGATAACTGCGGCATTTGGTTAAAACTTTCGCAGTGTGCGCGACTTAAGAGCTAACCCGAGAACCCTATCATTGTTAAGTTATATTCAATGGCTATTTTCTCTAACGCTTCACAAAGTAAGTAGCTTTTCGAGGTTAAGAAGCGGTTGGATTTACCCTCTCCTGTCAATTTGACCTATTTAATGAATGTCGTAGGTTTGTATCATCATTCGCTCGTCCATGTGTTTAATCAGTCGTCTCTGCCAGTCGAGCAAAGGAATGCGTTGGCATCGTGAAGGACCAGATCTATTGTCTGAGTCTTACAAATCTCAACAAATAACTATATGCCCCATTGAGATTCCGCACCTAAATTGAATGTGTGCAAGACTAAACAATGAACAAAGAATGTTTTGTAATCTGTGCAATCCTTTTAATAAGGTAGCCTTTCATCAAATCTCAATCTTGGCATTTCCAAAGGATGAAAGCCAACAGTAGAGGTGCCTTAGCCATATAATAAGTCCTATTGTGCACAAAGTCGTACAAATATTTAAACGAAATCGACTGATAGGATAAAAAATCATTATAGCCTTGCATGACCTCGTAAACCATGTACATTAGCTTTTTAATGCGACAAATAATGAAAACTGTCTTCTCTACAGTGTGCCTGGTTCTCGTTTTGCCGACGGTTCAACCCAATCCTCTACATATACTGCAATAATTGTGTTACTTTAGGACATTTTGGTATTTTTACAGCTTTATCGAGTAGCGAAAGGAAAGTTCAGACTTTTGTTCTGCCAAAACTGCCGGTACATGTATTGCATCTACAATTTAGGATGGTTTCTTTAGCCTTGCATGACCTTTTAAACAATGTACATTAGCTTTTTAATGCAACGAATAATGAAAACCGTCTCCCTCTACGGTATGTTCGGTTCTCGTATTGCCGACGATTCAACCAAAACCTCTACATTTACTGCAATCATTATCGTGTTACTTTTAGGACCTTTTGGTATTTTTACAGCTTTTTTTCTTCTAGTAGCGGATGGAAAGTTCAGACTTTGTTCTGCCAACACTGTCTGTATAGGTAATGCACCTATTATGGTGAACTGCTTGTAAAATCAAGACTCCAAGTCATCACTAACAATTAAACGAGTAGGACATTGCTCTTGTCCGTAAAACACAATGAAAAACAATGCGCTCGCTGCTCCTGTAGCTTCGCCACGAAAATCAGAGGAAAAATTGTTTTTCTTGGCCTTATTCATATTTCTGTAGCATTTAAAATCTGGTAGCAATTCAGATAGTGACATCACATCACAGATAATATGTAATTCTTGAGCTTCGTAAATTAATAGACAGAACAGGAACGTGCGATGGACAAACAGACTGGTTTCGAGATAAACGACATACAAGAAGCCTAACAGACTGGCAAACTGATACCAACGTTGTACACAGAATGACAGAAACGGGTAGATTAAGGTTACAGAGGCAAACTTGTGATTTTCACGGCTAAACAGTCATTCTGCTTAAATTTACGTATAATCTGAGAGAAACAAATTTATAAAGACTCGATACATGTATTAAAAAACACAAGAGAGCAACAGACGACAAGAAGGGACTGATATGTGATATATCGGACAGCATTTACTATTTTGTGGCGTAGTTTGAGACGAGAAATCGTCTGCCAAAAGCTACAAAAGAGTGAGGACAGACAAACATATAATTACGATAGGCGTGCCTTTTAGTGAGTAAGATTAATGATTATTCAAAGTTCACAATTCAAGATTTACGATTCACGTGCTGCAGTTTAGTAAGCTGGAAACAGATGCATTTTTGAACAAATTTACTGTATCGGTAATGTACATCGATACATCACCATTAGGACTTCAATGACGCCTTCTATATGCACTAAGTGGTTGCCTGCGATACATGTTTTTACGAATTCTACATGAGGGGGCCAAACTCATTACATTAAGGGACTGGATAGAAATTACAGGAAGGGGGCGCTTATTTTCCAAATGAGGTGGTGCGTGAAATATTTTAGTTTATTATTCTGTTGGTCCAATGTTGCGTATTGCGCCATTGCAGATTGCGCCAATTACTAAAACCTGATAATTTGACGATAGATGCAATGTGTTTATTATTTTCCTTTGAATAGCGTATGCAGCGCCATGTCGGATGAAATTTGGAAAAACAGTGTAGTCAGCAGTATAGTATGCATATTTTAAACATTTGATTGTGTATCATTTTGTTGAGCTCGTCCATTTAATAAACCACTACAATAAACAAACAAATACCGCATAAGAAATACAAAAGGAGGGTCTTACCCTAGGTTTCAGTGAACAAATGAAATTGCAAGTGAGTTCAAGTATTTGTTTGAAAAGATGAAATATTTTAAATTGTAATTGACAACCCAATACTGGAAGTAGGAGATTGTTATTCCTCCCTGACTATCGGATTTTACCATACTTCCAATTTCAGCGATATTTAGAACTTCTTAGTTCTATCCCTTACATAATCTTAACCGGTAGACAATCGATGTCACTTTAAGGAGAATCAATCACCAATTCATTAAACAATGAGTTATTCCTTAAAAAAATTACAAGGTATGCTGTTTGTGGACAATGAAAGGATCAAGACACAATAACCATCAGTAGCAAGCTATCAATGCTTCCAGTGCAATTGGTTTGCCCGCTATATAGGCCTGTCATGCTATATAGGTCAATCATTCAATATCCAACATAAAGGCAGGCGTCGTTCTCCATATCATCTGTGTCACATGTTTTTTTTATTCCTTTGTCGTTTTCTCTGAATAGCCTACGTCGAGGACTCCGAGGGAATTCGAAATCTATCTGTGTTTTTAGACGTCTGACTTCCTTATCAACGGCATTCGTTATAAATATGCCATGTTACGACCGTTCTGTGTTTCCCTATAATTTGCACAAAAAAGTTCTGTCGCAGTGATTAATCAGTTCGAATGTCATTAGGACGTCTCCAAGGTAGTTCGCACCTTAAAAACGAAAGACAATTTTTACTGATACTTTTCTCAAGCAAACCTTTAACAATTCTCATTCAAAATCAGGAATAAAATCAGGCGTCGCCCGTGCAAATTTTGGTAATAGAGTAACAAATTGCCAAATATTTAAAAATATTTCACATTCAAAATGGCCGCCATTTCTGTGTATCAAGAATGGGAGCAAATAAATTTTCCGATTTTCACAAAACTAACCCCATGAGAACTTTACTTACTCTATACATTTAAAAATGAGTCTCACAAGCATTGGGCCGAGATAAAATTGTAATGGTTTGAGAGTCCGAATATCTGTCGCATTATATCTCAACTGTAAAATCCACAATTGGAGTGCGGATTTAGCTGAACGATTCTGTCTGTGGCTTTTTGGCTTGGCGACAGGTTATTGTGAGTTGTGAGTTCGAACCCGATTGAAACCTTACCGTATTTTCCATCGTATTCAAACCGATTACGTGATTGGAATGATCACAAAACTTCAGTATAAATACTTCACTAATTCCACCTAATAATACCCACTGTTGTCAAGCTGTAACGTCGACCAAAATTGTAATCCTATAGAGGTTTTGCGAGAATGTCGATAGGGACATTAAAAGTAAATACAGTTATAAAAAAAACACATTTTATGGATGCATTTTCAAGGGATTTATACGTAGCGCCTTTGCGATTTCAATCGCCGTGTTGCAAAACGACAGAGAGGCTGTACTGTGCTGACGAGCATTTAAGGTGACGTTAAAGAAAATGTTTACACTGTCCGTTTAAAGAACATCAAGTGCCATCATTATAAAACGGCAATGGCTTGAAACATGAGCTTACGGTATGGTGCTTACTGTTTACGGTGTTAATAGTGTCTTGTCTCAGCGAGCAAATACAGCAAATGTCAGAAACTTTCCTCGACGTAAGAAAGAAGAGATATATTTCGTGAATACAGAAGTTACGTGAAAAGTTCAAAGTAGGTTTCTGTCTTTGTACATGTGTACTGATCGTTGCCCGGTATGCTACTCAAATGTTTTACTATATGTACTAGCATTCCACGCAAACAATATTCGAGAACAACAAAAGTTTGCATAGTCCCCTACACCGACCAATGTGCCCATCAAAACAACACCTGAATACCCTTTTCCTTTTAAGGTGCTGACACAGATGGATGATGAGGACAACATGACAATATGGTCTTGAATAGTTCCTATTTATGACAGATGAAGCATGTTTTTGCACGAGTGTTGCAACACTGTGTTCAGAATTGAATTCTTATCATAGAATTGAATTGTGGACTCTTCAGACTCCTGACTTCCTTATCAACGATTGTTTTAAAGATATGCATTGTTACAAACGTTCTTTTCTGTGTTCGTTGTCACAGTCCCACACTAAATGGCTTTGTTCCTTCTCATTTGTTTCTCCACATACTGATCAACTTGAGTCGCGAATTTGATTCGCCGAGGAGAAAGTTATTATCAAGAGAAGGCTGTCCGTGTTTAACAGCATATAATACGACATCTGATCATTTGATGAATAGGACGTTTAAAATGTACAATTTTTTCATTAATCAAGTCGGAAATTTAATTTCTATTGTTAGTTTTGACCAAGCTTTCAGCCAATGATAGTTATTGTACTAAGATGTTTGATGTTTAAAGTATCGTCCTATGATCGATGCCATATCAAGACACTGTCAATTTACGTCACGCTGTCCTTGATGTCTGTATGCTAAGTATTGAGAGTGATTTTGAGGCTGACAAAAGGCGGAAATTTCACCAAAGTGTTTTCTTGTCTCTTCTATTGTCGCTACACCAAACCTCATTTGCGTACGTAATTGGTGCTTCATATATGGGAAAAATGATACAATTACGTGGTTTTCAATTTCACTATTTTCATACTTTTTTCAGTTAAGACTGCCATTGTAATGTCATTATACTTTTTGTTGGTAGCTAAATGTTTGGCTGCCACTGAGCATTAGGGTCAAAAGTTTTTATAAATTGTAAATATTTGATTTATGCATTAACACGCACTTTCTTCAAAGAGTTAGATTCGTGGATATAAAAGAATCGAGTAAAGTAATATATGACATGGGCAACTAGTGTTTCATCTATCAGTAAAGATTTGCTATCTTATGGTGCTTTTTGTGAACAGAGTTTGTCAATGGTAGGGTTATCAAAGGGTGACTGAGATTTTACATACATTTACATATATGATGTAGGCGTGGCTTAATGCAACTTTATAAGGCTAGGGTCTGTAGATGCCTGCATAGTCTGTAGTTGGATTTGTTGCCTATTTCCATAAAGTCTACATGAGCTGAGGATGAATTTGGAGACACTTTGCTTCGTGGTTTTAACTATTCTCATTATGGGTAAGTACTTATAAAGTAGTGAGGACGAAACGGACTATTGTACAGTGTTCTTTGACTTTTTTACTCAAACAAAACTGATACGATCTCATCTTGACTTGAAATGAATCGCCAACTTAAAGCTTGCTTGGGACAGGAAGTACATCCGTGGCCACTAAACGTCTGCCATCAGCGGGTAAAACAAGAGTATTCTGAAAGATCTAGTCTTAGTTCAATAGTGTTGTCCAATTTCAACGTGACAACTCAATACCTGTAATAGATTAATTTTTAAACCAATTTAGAGGTTTTAAATGCTAATATATTTGTGAACAACTTGAGGGCCCAGAGAAATAAACTTCATTTGCAAGCTATCAGTACTTTCAGTAAGTTGATCTGCAACACTATCTTTGTTATCCCATGCACGTATTTTCCTGAATATCTTATGTGCGTTTCAGATCGTTAGTCACTGTCCTTTAAAAGCTCTTCTGGGACGCCAAGGGAAAGTCCGTAATCTGTCCGGGTTTATATAGACGCCTAACTTCCTTACCAACGGTATTCGTTGCAAATATGCATTGTTACTTCTTTGTGTTCGGTCCCCGATTCGCACAAAAAAGCTTTGTCTCTTTGCATTTGGCTTTAAAAGCGCTGACTTAGATTAAAAATAGATTAAAAACTTTCTCCCAGCAAGAGCTAAGTAGCCAACGTTAAAACTCTCTTCGTTGATAATAAAGTTTCAAAAAATACGAGACTGGCCTTTCAGCTGCTCACATGTAATCTGTATTCAGGCAAATATATTGATAACACGCCAGTCAACTTGGATTTGCCGCTTGAAACTCAACAGCAATTATATTATTGTCTACGTGAAATTGATCAATGGCTTTAGTCTCTTCAATTTGTGCTGTTGTGATATGATTGGAAGGCCATAAAAGTGGGTTTTCTTGGGTCTTTTTTGCTCGAACATTCCATTCGTTAAGATTGAATAGTGAGTCTTATCTCTCATAAAAAATAATGCCTGAGCTTAATTTATGAATGGAAACTGCGCATTCTGTTAACTGCTCATTACTTATGAAATAAAAATTCTCAATTTTAACATCCGTCGAATGACACGAGCGGATATAGTCCTATCAGAGACCTTAATTGTCTTTAGCTAGCAATCTATAATTTGGATGTCCGTTCTGACAGTTCCCGTGCATTCATCAAAATGTTTTTTGTCCTCTATATGTTTCATAAAAATGCACTTAGCGAAGGCTTGGTGTTATACATGCACTTTAAAATAGGTTTCTCAACTGACAACATTTCAATAAGTTTTACCAACTCATGTCTCTAAATACACGGAAACGAGTAAAAGCGACGAAAATGTACGGAATACTAACAATTTTCCAGCAAACGAACTGACAAGAATCCCTCGAGCTATCGAGGTATCAACAATGAGTTTAAAAAATCTCGAGAGATGATACACCAGACGTCATTTAATTCCAAAATCCTCGTTCCCTACTTATAACATTCGTCAGCAATTTTTCTTTAACTTATCAAGTCGACCGATTTCTCTCGAAGAGAAGTCTCTTAACATCGTGCGTCTTTGGCACAAAAGTAAAAGTACTGGTTTGCTATTCTATGTCTTCTAATTGTGTCCTATATTTTTTTATCAAAATAATTAGCAACAATTCCATCGTCAGCCAATGAAGATCCATGTTACTCTCACATCGAAATAGACGAACCTGAACGAAGCATCAATTATATGGCGGACCCCTCTTTACCAGATGTTACATTTCTTTGCGATGATAATTTCGTTGGTTACCAATGGTACAGATTCGTCAGCGGCGCCGGTGGTCAGATGTCAACACGTGACGATCTGCCCGAGTACGCATGCGGCACCAGGTACCCGGTGTACATGGTAGGAGATCATCCGACAGTGATCAATGAGATTATATTCACATCTGCATGTAATTCTCGTTACAACAACCCGTGTTATGATGAATATGACATGGAAGTAAAGAAGTGTGATGGTTACTTTGTTTACAGATTGGAGAGTGTATATTGTCCTAGTGCTTACTGTGCAGGTAAGGGATTTTCGTGCAGAACAAATTAAAAACAAACTTAAGCTAACTTACGATGTATAATCAAAGTCGCCTTCAGCAAAAGCAAATCCGTATAAAGTCCCTAACGATTTCCAAGAGAAGTGAGGCACACGTGACAAATAAAATCCCAATAAAAAGAATAATAGGCAATAATGAATATAACACAAATACAGCTATTATCTTTTTTCTCCACAAAGTTAGGATTAGCTACTTGATAATTTTAACAATCTTACATTTTCTAAGCATGCTGAAGCTGTCATTTTATGGCGAATGTGACTTTCTGAAGAATTGACTGACATTCTTGTATTCAAGTATGATCGCGTTTATGTCGCACTGGATTGCGCAGTCACTGAGTCAGCATTAGCCCTTTGAATGGCTTTATAAATTTGATATGATGTTTTGAACAAGGCTTTAAATTAGTGTCCGAAGGCTACAGTGTTACTCTCTCATACCAAATTCCTCACCTTTAAATACCCAAATGTCTTCATACGTAATTGACAGTGAACTTCGAAAATGTATTTAAAAATTCGTTTTTTGAGGGAATTCCTACTTTCTTTTTTGAAACAATCATTGACTCTTCCCTTGTAATTTGTTTGAAGGCACCGAAGTCAGATGCCCTGAAAGGCAAACTTCCGCGACCGGATTTACTCCAGGGTGCATCGGTGAGTATAATCCATGATTTAATAGTAAGGTAGATAAAATATGATTGTGAAGAAGTAAATATGTGTTGATATTAATGTGGTTAGCCCCTCAGTGTAAGACTTCAATTTTTGCTCAAACTTTCCCCAGTGAAACTAGCAATCATTCTCTACCCAAATTGAGAATACAAATCATCGGTCACCGTCCAAACTTTGGTACTTGAGAAACAACTTGCCTAACATTCGCCGATGTTTGGAATTTTAAATGGCCGCCATTTCTATGTTAACCGTCACGGTGTGGAATAAAAATACAATTTTCGACTTTCCAAAAACTAAGACGGCGAAAAATTTTCTTACACCAAGAGCATTAAAATGAACTCCCACTAGTGGTTGATCAGAAGAGCGTTGTAAACATTTCAGAGTCCGAATTTGTACCCCTGAGGCACATTCTACCTTAAAGTAAGAGTCTATTACTTAATTTCCTGCTCCACTAATTGTTATTAAGTACCTTGTTTAGGATTCCAATCATTAAAATTGACGTCCCAAGGCCTTTATGAAAAACTCAGAACGGCATTAAATGAAACAACAGAGCCGTTTTTGAAGCTATATATTTTGACATGTTGTCTTAAACCATATGAAATCATTGCTTCGTTCTTGAAAGGACCCATGGAACAAGTCATCGTCAATGACATAGTCCCGGCTAGATTAACCTTTTTTTTTAGGGGGGGGGGTCTGCTGATCCATGTAGGTCATGACGTGTAGCATGTTTCTGCCGCTTTGAACATTTCAAAATAAAATACTTTTTTTTGGCTAGATAAAATTTTGTAAAATTTTCACATTGTTGTCATAAAATACTATATATCAAAGCCATTATTTTTGTTCGGCAATAAAGTTCTTACATTTTGAAAAAGAGTTATTCACATTTTGCTTATCATGATTTTAATCACTTTTCCAATGTCACTCTTTTAACACCTGCCATTGTAGAATGAGAATAGATGATGCAAACAAAATTGTCTTTTTTTCTACATATAATGTACTTTCAATATTTCATAAAGAAGTACGAAGTTTTGACTTATATTAAATTTTGCAGTCGATAATTAAACTTTGTAGTTGATAACAAAATTAACTATTTATATCCCAAACTTGTTCCTTCTTCATTCTTTAAGTAAACTATTGCTTCCTTACTGAACTTTAGGTTTCCTGCATTTTTAAAAGTTTGAGAGCGTTTTCATGTCATATTTGATAAGAAATATTGCTTTGAAAAAAAGTGTTGGTTAAGTGCAACGTCACCTTCAGTGATATCATGAAGTTTGTTACACTGTTCTTGATAGAAGATAATGACCTGCTGTCACCACAGTATTCCAGCTTTGTACTTAAACAGCGTTTCTTTTTGTTACAGACGATTTTCCATTGATCCACGGTGTACCAGACATAGAGATTGATATCATACTCAAGGATTATGGTGGCATTTATAAAGAACAAATGACACCAGTCTTCATTTGTAGCTTCAAAAGTGACAGTAGGAGTGACCAGTCACGATATGATGTCAGATGGTATGTTGATGACAGTTTTGTTTCAGTGGACACCCTGGATATCACTGATGGTAGCGATGATCTGTACATATCTAAAATGGCCCAATTTAAACATCCTAATGTTGGCAATGATGGATTCTACTCTCTTGGACAGAATGTGAGTATTTGTGAGCATTATGCTCTTATTAGCGGTACACAAGTATGAAGAATTATGATGATTTACGAAGTTCTTTTGACGTCTTTTTTCAATAGCTCATACCCGAATATTAATTGCGGCGGAAGAGAAATGACAGTTTGATTTCATAGTAGTGTCTTGCTCATTAAGATAGATCTATTCAAGACCGACAGTGGTCATGCTTATGGCTTGTCATCGAAATATATTGCTGCTTATGGCAATTAGTGCCATTGTTCGTTATTTAGCAGTGTGCTGTGTGTGTAGTATACCACTGTAAATACAAATTTAAACTTTCAGAATGTGAAACTGATTGTTAGACGTTTCCCTATTACTTTGTATACATTGTATATTATATTTTTCTTTTCGGCTCACTAGATACACTTGCAATAAAATTTTTTTATAATGCAGGCACATAAAGATCGTAGCCTATTTGTAAATATACATGTAAAAATATTTCAGCTTTCCCGCAAAAA
>LD342616.1:661079-678761 GCA_001465055.1 Ptychodera flava | reverse complement strand
ATATGTATATATATATATATATATATATATATATATATATATATATATATATGAGACCTGTCTTAACATTTATATATATATATATTGTTATATATATATATATATATATATATATATATATATATATATATATATATATATATATATTGCTAGGTGCAGAGAAAACGAACAAAAGGGTGAACCCAGCCGTTTACGTTTTAGACAAAATTTATTACGAAAATAAAACTAATTGCTAAGTCAGGGATAGAATACAAGCTTTAAAAGTGTACAGACTACTTATCTCAGCTGGGACGGCAAAGCTCCAGTCCCAGAGTTGTAACAGTCAGTTGGATGAATGAACAGTCCTTTGGCTAGCAGGCTTGAAGTTGCACAAAGTCCGCAGTATAAATCCAGCGTTGGCAGTGAAGGTCTTGAAAAGTCTTGAAAATTACTACTGCTGGAGTTTCCAAAGACGTGAAGTTACACACAAGAGACACAATCCCAAATGTTTGACTGCAAGCTGTGCACGTCCCTATTTATATACCCATGTGCTTACAGAAGAGCATGTAAGAACAATCTAGAACTTTTATTGACATGCTAATTACTGTTCTAAAATTATTTCTCTTGCACAACTCAGTAGATTTCCAGAACATTCCAAACATGACTAATTGAATTCAAGGTTGTGAGGTCATAAAAGGCAGTGACCTTGAGAATGTTCTAGACTAATAGAACTCAGGTCATGATGAGTCTGTGAAAATGACCTACATAACACACCCCCTCTTCAAAAAAAAGTTTTTTCAAAGGAAAAATTTTTCTTTTACAAATGTGATATTAAAAGTGTAAACAACAATAAACTCTAAATACGAGAGAGACAGTCTGCAATTAAATTGTCTCTGCTTTTGATATGTCTAATATCGAGATTAAACTCCTGTTACATTAAACTCCATCTTAACAATCTCTGATTTTTGCCTTTTAATTTCTGCAGAAAAACAAGAGGGTTGTGATCAATATAAACCACTATTGGCTGATTTGAAGAAGTAACATAAACTTCAAAATGCTGTAAAGCTAATATCAAATATAGACACTCTTTTTCAATAGTAGAGTAGTTTCTCTGGGATTTATTAAATTTGCGAGAATAATAGCAAACAGGTTGATCTATCCCATGACTATCCTCTTGCAATAAAACAGCACCAGAGTAGCGGTATCACTAGCATCTACAGCTAATTTGAATGGCAAACTGAAATTTGGTGCAGACAACACTGGAGCACTTTGCAGTATGGCTTTAAGTGTATCAAATGCCTGTTGGCATTGCTCTGACCAACAAACTTAACTTTCTTTTTAAATAAGTTATTCAAAGGCTCAGTAATTGTGGAGAAATTTGGACAGAATTTTCTGTAGTACCCAGCCATACCGAGAAAGCGCATCAGTTGTCTCTTGCAATTTGGTATGGGAAAACTTGAAATGGCACTGATTTTGGCATCAACAGGTTTTACCTCATCCTGTCCTACAGTATGTCCAAGGTAAGTAACCCTCGCCCAACCAAACTCAGATTTGGCAAGGTTTACAGTCAACATTGCTTTACTCAGTCTCTCGAAGAACTTCCACATGTAAGCTGCACATCCGTCTAGCCCGGATATGATGTCGTTGATCATCCGTTGGAACGTTGCCGGAGAGTTCTTCATTCCGAATGGTATCACCTTGTACTGGAACAATCCGTCCGGTGTACCAAAGGCGGATATTTCACGAGCACGATCCGTCAGAGGGACTTGCCAAAATCCCTTCAGTAGGTCAAATTTCGTCACATACTTGGCTTTTACCACTCGGTCGATGCAATCATCAATCCTTGGGATTGGAAAAGTGTCTGTCTTTGTTAAAGTATTCACTTTCCTGTAGTCCGTGCACATACGATAACTGTGGTCCGATTTTGGCACAAGTATGCACGGCGAACTCCGGTTACTTTTACTGGGTTCAATAAAGTCATTGTCCAGCAGGTATTTGACTTCTTCCTGGAGATATTTCGCTTTCGTTGTATTCAGTCTGTATGGATGTTGTTTTACAGGCTTACTGTCCCCAACATCAACATCGTGATAGATGACGTTTGTCCTCGTTGGAACATCTTGTGGAGTAGTTCTTTCACCTGTTGTTGTTGTTCCGGCTGGAGGTGTGCCAACTTTGTAGACTCCAGATTCTCAAGGATTTCTGAGTTCTGAAACTTGACCGAGCCCAGCTTTGAATTTAGGGTATTTTCACTCAAGTCAGTTTCAGTATCACTATCTCAATAATAGCTAGAACTGCACTGACAGGCTGTGTTTTAGTAGGATTATCCCTATCCAAATATGGCTTAAGCATATTTATGTGACACAGCTGTTTTTGTTTTCGCCTGTCAGGTGTTTTTATGGTGTAATTTAATTCACTCAATTTCTTATCAATTAGGTATGGCCCAAAGTAACGAGCATGGAGTGATTTGCCAGGAACCGGAAGAAGAACAAGAACTTTTTGAACTGGTTCAAACTTCCGTTTTGAGGTGTTTTTATCGTATTTGATTTTCATTGACTGCTGAGATGACTCAAGATTTTCTCTGGCTAATTCACAATCTTTTAGCGGGTTTTGTACGAAAATCTGATACATATTGTAAAATATTCAGACAATCATCATCGTCTGATAGGAATTTCTTTTTGAAGGGCTTAAGTGGGCCACAGACTGTATGTCCAAATACAAGCTCAAATGGGCTAAAACCAAGAGACTCTTGAATTGATTCTCTAACAGCAAAGAGCAGAAAATGGATTCCTTCATCACACTGCTTCTCTGTGTCAAAACAGTAGGTCCTAATCATATTTTTCAGAGTTTGATGAAATCGCTCAAGAGCACCCTGACTTTCTGGATGATAGGCGGATGACCTATACTGTTTAATGCCTAGCTGATCCATTACTTGTTGAAAATTTCCAGACATAAAGTTGGAGCCTCGATCGGACTGGACACATTTAGGGAGGCCGAATAAAGTGAAAAATTTGACTAAATCTCTCACTATAGTCTTTGTCTTTATATTTCTCAGTGGTATGGCTTCTGGGAACCGAGTAGATGTACACATTATTGTCAACACGTACTCATTTCCTGATCTTGTTTTTGGTAGGGGCCCAACACAGTCTATTAGTATCCTACTAAATGGTTCTTGAAATGCAGGAATTGGCTGTAAAGGGGCCTTTGGAATGGTCTGATTTGGCTTTCCTACCATCTGACATGTGTGACAAGTTTTACAGAAATGTGCTACATCCTGCCTGAGATTAGGCCAATAAAAGTGACTGAGAATTTTATCATAAGTTTTCCTTACTCCCAAATGACCAGCCAAGGGGGTTTTATGGGCCAGGCGCAATATTTCGGCACGATAGGACTTTGGAACCACAATTTGATGTTTTATAGCCCAATCGTCATCAGCCAAGACATCTGGAGGTCTCCATTTACACATGAGAATACCAGATTTTGTATAATAGGAAACAGAGCTATCTGAAGCTTCACTTTCATCATCTACTCTGTCAAACAAACACAAAATATTTGTGTCTTTGTGTTGTTCTGCAATGACATTTGATCTAGAAAATGTCTGACATTGGTCAGCAGAAGTTTTACTGGAAGTTTCAAATCCACGAGGGATAACGAAATGATCCGTGTCAATTACCTGACTAAGAAAGGTGTCATTTAAGTCAACATCTGTGACATTATTTTTGAGAATATTTTGATTCTCAGAAGTTTTCTTTGACATGGCTCGAGTAATAGCACATAAAGGGAAAAGCCGGGAATTTCCTCTTCGATTGGCTCTGGATTCTGATCTAAACTAGGATTATCAGTCACATGTGGATTAGTAATGACCTTGTCCCCAGCAAGGTCATTTCCAATGAGAAGGTGAATCCCTTCAAAAGGCAAAAAAGGCCTAATACCTAAAGTCACAGGTCCAGAAACAAAGTCCGAAGACAAATAGACGTTATGGAGAGGAACAGGAATGTAGTCATCACAATCTACCCCTTAATAAGAACTTTAGAACCTGAAAATGACTTTTCAGAAAACGGCTGAGTATCTGCCAACAAAAGAGACTGGGAAGCCCCGGTATCTCTTAAAATTTTGACAGGGGGAGCGGAAGAAAAATCACTAGAAAGTGATATAAAACCATTGTGAATAAATGGTTCGAAAATACCCATAATGCTATCTTGAGAAGAATTGACCTTGACCTCATTAATTGGGGATAAGAGGGGTTTAACCTCAGAAAATGTGTTGCACACATTATTAGACTCTAATTGAGTTGATGAAGAAATAAAGCAGGTTGGGTTAGATCCACTTTGACCACTTTGACCTTCCCATTTTCTTTTCAATTTGAAACAATCTGACACTAAATGGCCATCTTTCTTACAATAATTACAAGAAAGTGTACCAAACTGTTTGTCAGAAGGAGATTGGTACTTGGGATTTGATGATGTGGAGGTGTTACTTGTACTCTGTGAACTGTTGTCATTTGATTTTCTACTCTCCTTTGAAAACTTGTTGGATGAAAAGGAGGAGTTAAATTTCCCTGCATTGTTTCGATACAATGAAAAGGACTGGGACGGTTTGCTGAGAAATGAAGATTTGTGGGTCAATGAATAATCATCGGCCAAACGTGCAGCAACCCCAATGTATCTGCCTTTTGTTCATTGATAAATGTCCTGATGTCACTATGGATGCACCTTTTAAATTCCTCAATTGAAACAAGTTGCTGTAATTTTTCAGAATTCTGACTGACCTTTTCAGAAGAACACCAACGATCAAACAGTTGTTCTTTTGTTCGAGCAAATTCAACATAAGTTTGATCCTTCACCTTCTCACAATCCCTAAATTTCTGACGGTAAGCTTCATGCACCAACTCATAGCCCTTGAGAATTAATTCCTTCACAGAATCATAATTTGAAGCCTGCTCTACTGACAACTGAATATAAATTTCTCTGGCTTTACCCACCAAAGCACTCTGCAAAAGCACAGACCAGGACACCTTAGGCCAATTCAGACTCTGAGCAATTTTCTCAAAATGAAGGAAATATTTATCAACTTCCTTTTCTTGGAAAGGGGGAACTAACCTGAAATGCTTAGTGATGTCAAAACCGTCTGAAGGGAAGAATTTTCCTGACTGTCCAGGCTCTAAACGTCTCATTTCTAACTGTAGTCGGCGTTCTGCTAATTCTTTCCTTTTCTTTTTCCTCTCTTTCTTTCTCCCTTTGTCTTTCTTCCATTTCTAATCTTTCCTGCTTATCTTTCTCTCTTTGTCTTTCTTCCATTTGCAATTTTTCCTCTTCTAACGCCTGTCTCTCTTTTTCCATTTGTAATTCTTTTTCTTTCATTTGTAATTCTTTTTCTTTTTCTAATTCTAATTTTTTAAGCTCGAAATCTGCCTGTATTTGCAATTCCAATTTTCCAAGTTCAAAGGAAGACTCAGGCTCGTAATCTTGCAAGACGGATCCCTCAAATTTGCCTACACTGACTAAATATTTGACAATATTGAACTGAATTTCCTTCTTGCGCATAGAGCTCTTGACTTCTACTTTAAGGAAATTGGCCAGTGCTATGAGGTTGTCTTTTCTGAGGGAATCACATTTGTCCTGATCAAGGTCATCCGTAAATGCGTCTGGCTTGAATTCAGCCATGATTAAATGCAAACATAATATAATAAAAATGCAAACAAAATGAAAGAATGAAATAAAATGTAAACTTAATATATAATAAAAATGCAAAAAACATGAAAGAATGAAATAAAAATGTAAACATAATATAATAAAAATGCAAACATAATATAATAAAGATGCAAACATAATGAAAGAATGAAATAAAAATGCAAACATAATATAATAAAAATGCAAACAAAATGAAAGAATGAAATAAAAATGTAAACATAATATAATAAAGATACAAACATAATGAAAGAATGGAATAAAAATGCAAACATAATATAATAAAAATGCAAATAAAATGAGAGAATGAAATAAAAATGTAAACATAATATAACAAAGATACAAACATAATGAAAGAATGGAATAAAAATGCAAACATAATATAATAAAAATGCAAACAATTACAGAATGGAATAAAAATAAACATAATATAATAAAGATGCAAACATGAAAGAATGAAAAAAGAATGAAAAAAAAATGCAAACATAATATAATAAAAATGCATACAAAATGAAAGAATGAAATAAAAATTTAAACATAATATAATAAAAATGCAAACAAAATGAGAGAATGAAATAAAAATGTAAACATAATATAATAAAGATGTAAACATAATGAAAGAATGAAATAAAAATCCAAACATAATATAATAAAAATGTGAACATAATGAGAGAATGGAATAAAAATGCAAACATAATATAATTAAAATGCAAACAAAATGAAAGCATGAAATAAAAATGCAAACATAATATAATAAAAATGCAAACAAAATGAAAGAATGAAATAAAAATGTAAACATAATATAACAAAATGCAAACATAATATAATAAAAATGCAAACAAAATGAGAGAACGAAATAAAAATGCAAACGTAATATAATAAAAATGCAAACATAATATAATAAAAATGCAAACAAAATGAGAGAATGAAATAAAAATGCAAACATATAATAAAAATGCAAACATAATATAATAAAAATGCAAACAAAATGAGAGAATGAAATAACAATGCAAACATATAATAAAAATGGAAACAAAATGAGAGAATGAAATAAAAATGCAAACATAATATAATAAAAATGGAAACAAAATGAGAGAATGAAATAAAAATGCAAACATAATATAATAAAATGCAAACATAATGAAAGAATGAAATAAAAATGTAAACATAATGAAATAATAATGCAAACATAATAAACTTAAAATGCAAACAATGAGAAAACGAAATAATGTAAACATAATAAAATAATGATAACACAATTGTTTTGGCACTTATCTCACCCCATACCTTTTAGCAGAGAAGGGTGGTGACGACTCTAAGGAAAGACACCATGTAAAATATAGTAAGATAGAAACGCCACTTTTTCTGACTTACTTCTTGTCTACTCACCTTTTAACGTTACTTTTAACATTGAACTGTCTTAAGGAAACCAAAATAAGTTCACATCGATTGGCATCATTGAAAATTCAAGCTACCATGTAATGTATGCTATTGTCATTTTCGTGGTCCATGTTCAAACTTTGAACCACCGCGATTTAGGCATGCACCAGTAATTGTTTTAGATGTGCAAGTCAGAAACAGAAAAATAATGGGAAGTCTAGGAATCGTTATGTATGCGTATGCCTGTTCTCATGTTCTAGAAAGATTGCAAACCTTGTGCTCATTTTCAAGATCGAAACTCATCTCTTATTTAAAACCAAAATAGCTGTAACTTTTATGCCTTTTCTATTTTTTTTCAATCGGCAAAATGCAGTAATTCCCTGTTTCCATCCGCGAAGTCTTAACTTGCCAAAGTGCATACTTTTCAATTTGTTAACACAGTGCGTATAATGTATTATATCCTACCTTTATATCGATGGGGCCGATAAAGTGATATGATTTGTCGAGGCGTGACCGTGCTATACTCACGAGGTTGTAACACGTGCGACCTCTCCGGGACTGGAGAGAAAGTACCTTGGATGGGGATCGAGAGTCGGTGCTTTTCAAACTGACACTACGCGAAAAACAGTGACCCTTCAAAATTTTTTGCAAGAAAAAAGTGACTCTCCCCATTTTCATGCGCAAACCCCTCCCCTTGTATGTCACACTTTATATCAATAATAAAATTTCTCATCACACCTTTGAACTTTCAGGGAGTGCTTTTTGACCTTTACAAATAACCACTTTTATGCAAGGTTTTAAGTATTTCAATGACAAAAGATTGCTTTTAACTATAAATAATTATATCAACTACTTGCAGTGTGTTATGTAGGTCATTTACCCCACACTCATCGTGACCTGAGTTCAATTAGTCTAGAACATTCTCAAGGTCACTGCCCTTAATGACCTCACAACCTTGAATTCAATTAGTCATGTTTGGAATGTTCTGGAAAGTTGATTAGTTGTGTAAGAGAGATAATTTTAGAACAGTAATTAGCATGTCAATAAAAGTTCTAGATTGTTCTTATATGCCTTTATAAAAGGGACGTGCACAGCTTCCAGTCAGACTTTTGGGATCGTGTCTCTTGTGTGTTACTAAACTCCAGCAGTAGTCATTCTCAAGACTTTTCAAGACCTTCATTGCCAACGCTGGATTTATACTGTGGACTTTGTGCAGCTTCAAGCCTGCAAGGACTGTTCATTCATCCAACTGACAGTCTGTTACAACTCTGAGACTGGAGCTTTGCCGTCCCAGCTGAGATAAGTAGTCTGTACACTTTTAAAGCTTGTACTCTATCCCTGACTTAGCAATTAGTTTTATTTTCGTAATAAATTTTGTTTAAACGTTAACTGCTGAGTTCACCCTTTTGTTCGTTTTCTCTGCACGTAACAAGTGTAATTGCTATTCAAAATCATTAGGGATAGTAGCGGTAATGTTTACCTTCATTTATAGCTTGGCTTGTAATCGTACAAAGAGCACTATTATGTTTATCAAAAAACGTATCTCAGCCTCTAAGTCATTATTGAACAGCATTTACCTATAAATGCACAGATAAAACAAGTTTGGAGGGGGAAATGTGTTTAATTGTTTACCACTTTACTACCACGAGAAAGGAATTGATATTTTTGAGTGAAAATCCGATATCATATTTGTTGTTTACATTCGCACTTTTAACCACCCTATTCTGCCCAAATACATTTGTATCAATTGCTAAACGCTTAAAAAGCACAAATTTAGTTAGTTTAATATCATAAACAATTATGTTGGACAATTGACATAAAAGTACTTGATTAGTATTGGATGTTACAAGCACATATGTGTACACATTATTTGATGAAATTGTTGATACTTAATACATGAAAGTCGATGAGAAAAATGTAAATAATTAACAGGATACAAATATGGCAAGTTTTATATATTAAAAAACATTTTCACAGTTTTATCTTAAACTCCCATGAACAGTGCATCAACGTTTTCGATGAAATTCCAAAATAAAATGTATTGTGCACATAATGTAATTTTCACTTCCGCTTTAAGCAAAGTGCATTATCACATATTATCAAATATTTAAAAGTGCAGATATAGCTTGTTTTGAGGGGAAAATTGTTAATAGTTTGCCCAAAGTAGACTCCCTTAGTATGATTTTATATTTATAGACAAAACGCTGTATCAGTCACACCTTTGCTACTAATAGTTGAGCAGGAAAGGTTACCCTCCCCAAAAGGCGCATATGAAATTTGATGACCCTTCAAAAATGCTTGCACAAAAAGAGCAACCCGCCCTAACCCCACCCCACCCTGTAATTACTGTCCAGTCCCTTAGCTAGAGAAAGAATTCCTATTTTTTGCTCACGTGTTGACACACGTGAGCATATGTCGCAGCAATGTCTGTCTGTCTGTGTGTCTGTCCGTCTGTCTGTCTGTCTTCTGTCTGTCTGTCTGTCTGTCTGTCTCTGTACTCAATATCTCAAAAACGGCTCATCAGATCAGAATGAAATCTGGTACATAGATTCAGTATGCAAATGGCAAGAACTGATTAGTTTTTGGTGGGTGTGGCTTGCTTACTTTTTGCTCATTTGCATAGTTACTTATTTTAGAAAAAAAAACAGATATATATTGACAACGACTTCACACAATTTGATGAGATTTGCTACAAATGTTGATCACCCCAAGATATATCAGCTGTGAAAGGTATGAAGGGGTGACATAAAAGATAATGGATAATTTGCATATTTAATGAACTTTCCTCATTAGGGATATATATCTGATTTGACTTGATCAAAATTGACAAAACTTGGTATGTATATGGAAGGTACTATGATTTAATATTATTGAAAGTCATTACGCATTTTTACTTCATCAAACTCTTAATTTGCATATTTAATGAACTTTTGAAATTAGGAATATTCATTTGAATTGACTTGACCAAAATTGATGAAACTTGCTATGCACATAACAGATACTAAGATCTAATATTTTTGAAAGTCATTAAGCATTTTTACTTCAGCCAAATACTTGTTTGCATATTTAATAAACTTTCCTAATTAGATATATACATCTGAATTGACTTGACCAAAGTTGATGAAACTTGCTATGTACATTGACGATACTATGATATAACATCATTGAAAATCATTCAGCAGTTTTACTTCAGCCAATTCCCTATTTACATATTTAATGAACTTCACTAATTAGGGATATATATCTGAATTGACTCGACTGAGGTTGATGAATCTTGCTACATATATTGAAGATACTATAAAACAACATTATTGAAAGTCATGTAACTTTTTTACTTCAGCCAATTCCTAATTTGCATATTTAATGAACTTTCCTTATTAAGGAATTTATCTGTATTGACTAGACCAAATTTGATGAAACTTGGTATGTACATTAAAGATACTATGATACAACATTGAAAGTCATTAAGAATTTTTATTTTAGCCAATTCCTTATTTGCAAATGTTATGAACTTTCCTAATTAAAGATATTTACCTGTCTTGACTAGAACAAAGTTGACGAATTGCTTTGTACATTAAAGATATTATGATACGAGATTATTGAAAGTCATTTAACATTTTTACTTCAGCCAATTCCTAATTTGCATTTTAATGAGAACATTTCAGTCAATTCCTTAATTGTATATTTTAATGAACTTTCCTGATTGGGGATATACACTTGGCTTCAGAACACAGGCGACTCAAAAACTATTACTGAGTTTTTTACACTTTTTTTCTCTATCATTTTCTCTCCTTTCTTCATGCTCTGACTGATCGGAGTAAATAAAATAAATGGTAATATAACCTAACCTAGCCTCTGTGACTCTTTATTTATTTTACACTCCATTACAGGTACGTATATCTCTCATACACACATGCTGTAATTAATTAGTCAACACAACTACTGTTTGCGTCACTTTAGGCAGCAGAGGAAAATGGACGTGTAAATGGTAACACATGAAGCAATCATTGGTCATTGAATTGTACTCATTTTACGCCGATACTAGCGTGCATGTCCGCTGTAGCTCAAGACCCGTTCACTTAATTTGTGTTTACATTTGAACGAGTTCGCTTTTCACATCTTCCATAGATGGTGAACTAGTTAACACTATCTACCTTCAAAGAGAAGCTTCCATGATGATCCACCGACATGCAACCAGCAACTACAATTACCAAATGGAATGTTATCATTTACAGGTTCATAATAGGTCGGTGTATATTGAAGAGAATGCTGAGGATCCCGTATCGATAGAGTTTTCGTCTTCGGTGCCAATTGAATGTGATAAAGAGGTTCAGCCGAAAAATTGTAAAGTTGAAGTGGGTTTGAAGGTGGACAAGAACACGAAGACGTTAAATCCTAAGACTGACATCAAAGATTGCACCATAGAGTTGAGGAAAGATTACGAAGTCGATTCAATATTCTCTCTCGAAGTAGTGTCACAGCCTACGGAGCCGAATGATGAAAGCGATGTATACATTCTCGAATTTTCACCAAATAAAAACAGCCATCCTTCCTACTTTCGTAATTATCACCCAGAATATGTAGTGGTAAGTACAATCAACCAATGACGACTGAATTTGCTATGAACTTTCTAGCACGAACACGATTGGAAATATTTTGGGTTTATAGGATTTTGAAAAGTTTGTCAAAAGTTATTGAAAAATAAGGCACCAGACCATAATTTGTTGCTGCAGACTAAGGTAAATTTCTTAATTTTGTTCAATCTACTTGGCAACAAAGTTAAGTTAACTGCTTTTTACTAAATCTAGTCAAATTTGCTTTTTTTGCAAATGTAAATACAGTGAAATAAACAAAAAATTTGCAAACTGTACTTATCATATAATTCTGCAGAATGTTTTGAATCTTACAAATTTTGATCCTTTACCTGTTTTTGATATATCACGGTTGTCAAATTGCGATTTTTCGAACAGTTATAACCACTACTTTGTTTGACTGCTGATAGTACATTGTAAACTCTCCTATTTTGCTAAACTGTCATTTTCATTGTGTGGTAGATGTTCAGAAAACTAAGGTGTTTCATACTTTTGATGTTAGTACCTCAATAAGGCAAAGTAAAATAGTTAAAATTGTATTTTTTTATTCTATCTACTTAAAAAATACAAGAAGTTCAAGTAGCTGGTGAAATATTTGTATTATAACGATATTTTGAAATTGAAAAGTTGAAAATGTCTAAAAATTGTTCATGACAACACTACCTTATATTTTCAAGGCCACCTTGAACATGACCCTCTATTTTTCAAGGCCACCTTGGACATGACCCTTTATTTTTCAGGGCCACCTTGGACATGACCCTCTATTTTTCAGGGCCACCTTGGACATGACTCTCTATTGTTCAAGGCCACCTTGGACATGACCCTCTATTTTCTCAAATTACCAAAACTTGGGGAATGGACAAAACAATAATGACAATTTCAAAGAAAACAATAGGATCTGTCATTTTGAAATGGTAGAAATCTATTTATTGTGCAAATTTATGCAGCCAGAATCGTCACCCGTTCAAGAAGAACAGATCACATATCACCAGTACTTCGCAGTCTTCATTGGTTGCCAGTTCAGTACAGACTTGACTACAAATTTCTCCTGCTAACTTACAAAGCTCTCAACGGTCTGACCCCAGTCTACATTCAGGATCTGATCAAGCCATATAAACCCCGTCGTTCACTACGCTCCAACTCTAAGAACCTGCTGTGTGTACCCAACTACAGACTTAAAACGTATGGTGGACGTGCTTTCTCCATCACAGCACCACAACTCTGGAATGCTTTACCTTCTGACATTCGACAGGCCCAAAGTGTTAACATTTTTAAACAAAAACTCAAGACTTATTTATTTGCCAAAGCGCATGAACACTGATGTTAAAAACTCAGCGCCTTTGAAAATAACATGGTTATTGATCCTGGCGCTTTATAAATGTTTTTGATTGATTGATTGATTGATTTATCAAAAGTTTCGGGTACCCTATAGCTGAAAGTTACAATATTACAGATTACCCTTAAAAACATGTGAATTGCAAAAACAGAAGAGTAGATGAGCTTAAATTTACTGAATAAACCAATATTACTACAATATCCTATTATCCCAAAATATTTCCAATCGTGTTCACGTTAAAAATGCAAGCGGCGTCAGTAAGTCCAATGCGTATGTAACAGTTTAGTATTGTACCGACGCAGATGACGAACTCTTTTAGATGGTGTGATCAGCAAAAAGGAAACTAATTCAAAGGAGAAATGATGTAAGTGAGTCACAGCACAGACTTCTTCCTGGATGCAATGTACATCGTCAAAAGGTGACGATTTCGAATATTTTTATTACCTACTGTGTAATTGACCCAAATAGCCTACTTAACTACTTAATCAAGACGATGTTGGTTTTCTTAAGAGCTAACGAGTAAGAGATTTCATAAGAGAAAGTACTCGCCCAAGTAAGAAGAAGCCTGTGTAACCATGTAAAAAACGAACAAAAAAGCAAATGGCATGACAACATATTTTGTTTACCTGTAATTATTGTTCATCTATGGTCAACAAAAGTATCACATAGCAGCGAATTGTCATGTTTGCATCAAAATGAATGATCAAAAGTTGTAGTAGACGACCTTGTTTCATAACATTACTGTAGATTGCAGTTGATTGACGAGTCTCGCTGAGACCCAATGAATTTTTTTACACTTGACGCATTAGTAATCGGCACTCCAAATTAGGCAATTACCAATCAACTTACCTTAGCACTTTGCTATATTACATGGCATTTACCTAGACTAGTCTGTTTTATTTTTTAAGACTGACAAGGAATCCACTATACTCAGCAGGCAGCTCATCCAATGAGTAAACTGATATGCCTATTCTGGAAAGTTTTGAAAGAGGGATAAATTATTGTAGAGTATAAAACATAATCTGTTGTAGTCATTTTGTGTCCTGTCTTTTCTTTTGTATTTGAATTATACCTACAAGAAAATTGTGTTTTACCCTCTTCAATATTTTATGCCCCCTTTCAAAACTCTCCAATGAAATGGGTGCTAGTCAAATGAATTGTTCTAGTATACACATATCAGTTTACTCAGTGGAGGAGCTGCCTGCTGAGCTTGGTGGACTCCTTATCAGTCTTCAGACAATAAAACAGACTCTTGTTTAGGTAAACGTTAGATCATATAGCAAAGTGCTCAGCCAAGGAGCTGGGTAATTATCTAATTTAGTGTGTCGATTACTTTTATGCTTGCTGTAAAATGGATTGACCACAGTGTGAGCTGACGTCCCTTGTAATAATCGTTGAAATAGCAGTAATGAGTCAGAACAAATTTATTTATTTATTTATTTACTTTGTAGGTCCACAGACAAGACAAAACATCTCGCACTTGCATTGGCTGGGCCGATCCTCACTACATCCTGTCTGTAGGCGGGTAAGTGTTGTTTTCGTATTGTTGTAGCTTTGGTTGGAACAAGCTTCACTGAGCATATTCGGCTCTGAAGCATGCTGAGTTAATTATTTCACAGTGCTGTAAAAAGAGTCGAAACACTTAGAAAATCATTTTACGTTTTTAGAATGTCTGCGGGTGATTTCGTGTGTCCATCCTGAGCTCAGACTCAAACATTTGTTTTTTAGTTAATACAAATGTAAAACTTCATGATTTCTATTCGCTTCATCAAATTAAGCCATATTAGCCCACAGTCACAATGAATGTATACCCCTTAAGTATCAACTGATTGCGAGTGATCTCTAATCATATCTAGTAGTTAACATCCATTTCTTAGTGAATTTCCCTGAAATGTGATAAGGGCAAAGCAAAGTAACGCTCATGTGCATACATTTTTGCAGTTTTATTTGAAACTTTGTCTGCTTTAGTAGGCAGGTTTATCCAAAAGATTGAATCGCCTGAGAGGGTCATTACCATGCAGTGGTCAATCAGCTATTGTTGTCTTTTTTGTCTTTGCTGTTCATTTCAGGAACTATGATTGGTTTGGAAGAGGTGATTATGTCATGGTCAGAGAAAAGGTGGCGATTGGCGGAGTGAAATTCAGCAACTTTGAAGTTAGTTATTCGTTCGGTTTTTTTATTTATCGTGTACTACAGTCGTTAAGTTGAAAAGAAGTGATATGATTTTTAAAACTTTATCTTCTATATAAGCTATTTCTAATCGAGTCAAAACACGATAAAAATGTAATTGAAGAAATAAGTTTAGAGCCACAGGAAAATTAGGAGAGTGCGATGTACACCGAATGTGATATAAATGACTTTCAAAAACATGAGTTATCATTGAATAGAGCTCTCATTTTTCCTTTTGATCCATAAGTCACCATTGGGAGGATACCTCTCATACATGCCAAAGGTTGATAACTAAAACGATCGGCTGCAGATGTATATCTGTAGCTAACAGATAGGCCTATACTTAACCTCTCAAGCCCTAAATCCCTATATACAATACATGTAATCCAAGTAGGTTGGCAGGAGGTCGGGCTTGAAAGGGTTGAAAACAATGGGTTTAAAAAATAATGGAATTATGCTTTCACGCAGTGGAAAAGTTAAAGACGATTGGTTTAAGAAATAAATATTGCATTGTATTTTCACAAAGGTTCACGTTCGACTGAAACCATGCACAACTAATCCTACGAACCCATCTTGTAACTGCGCAGTCGCTGTCAGAGAGGGAAATGACGTAGCTATATCGCCGATGGATGCAATTTGAGACATGGTTTTATCTATACAAGGATAACACATCCAGGTGATTGTGATCCAGGCTTTGTTGTCTCTATCTCACAGGATGGAAGAGAATTTCGGGTAAGACATTAAACTCAAAGGCTCACACTTGTGAAACGTTGAATATCATACGCCCCCTATATCGTTGTCATAGCGTTGTTTTGCTGCCGTGGATATGGCGTGATCGTGATTGCGACACAGAGATAACTTTTGAATTTTCAGTCACTTATTGCGTAATTTCGCCAGTTGTGTGTTTGTTTTTACACCGTTGTTGACTCTGATCACTAAAGAGAGTAGCCCTGCGTACGATGCTGTGTGTTCCGCTACAGCTAATCGCCCCGTGAGCGGGGCGATTAGCTGTAGTGGAACACACAGCATCGTACGCAGGGCTATAGTATAAAGAGAGTGCATGCTTATATTTTGATCGATTTATGTAGGCAGTAGGTGCTTGTCAGACCATAAGGCAACAAATCGTGGATTCATGACATGATCCGAGTTAGCTGTGGAAACGCAGCTATCTGTTGGCGGGGTAGCGGGGATCGCTATGCGGGTCAAAGGTCAACCCCGCCACGGATATCCGTGGATATCCGTGGCGGGGTTGACCTTTGACCCGCATAGCGATCCCCGCTACCCCGCCAACAGATAGCTGCGTTTCCACAGCTAGATCCGAGTATGCATTTTAGCACTGTCACGATAAGTAATGTTGTTTCAGTGTTGTTACCTATATTTTCGCCAAAAAAACATCAAAATGTTCTCGTGGCTACTTGAAATCGCGCTCCGGCATGCATGTAATTGTCAACACCAAAGTGCTTGAATGTAATAGACTCTCATACTATGTATCAATACATCGACTGCACGTGTGCAAGTCACTCCGTATCATATCAAAACATTTAAGTATCGCGACGTTCGTGGTGTCCGAAACCAGAATTTACAGTTAACGCGAAAGTTATCTTAAAATTTCTACTGTGAACAAAAATGAAAGCTATGTTGCCTGACTCTCGTGAATAGCCGCATATAATAATTATCATTTTTGTACCAGTCACTGTATCAGAGTATGGATATACAAAAATAGACAGAGTAACTGTGGTCGGGATGATTGAAGTTATTATTTATTGCCAATGTTAGTATTTGTCTCTTGGCACACACCAGATACTGATGACTGTCAGACAACATTTCCATATCATTTTATTCATTTTTATGATAATTAGTTAATTAGTTTCTTTTTCACCATATTGTATGCCTTGCATTACGTAATTCGAAATTAAATTCGGCTTTGCCTACACACACTTGAAGAGGGGTAAGCTTACTTATATTAAAGGGGGGTTTACACGTGGCAGTTAAGTCCGGAGCAGACACCGGAATAAATATAAACCTGTGTCAGTTGGACGTGTGAACAGACAACACCGAACTAACAAAGAACTAAATTAATTCGGTGTTAGAGGGCTGGTCCAGGTTCGGTGCTCCGTACTAAACAATGGCCTATTTACACATGTGACCAGAACACCAAACTAAACGCCGAACTATATCCTGTCTTCGGTTCGGTCATTACCACAATGGACGGTGTTCAAGTAAGAAGCTCTCGCGATCGCGGCAACAATTGGTCACAGGAAGAGATCAGGCTACTAATTTCAATCTGGAGAGACGTCATCCGTATGATGGACGGCACGTCGAGGGATCGGCAAGTGTGTGAAGATGTCGCTGCCAAGGCCAGGGAGAAGGGACTCGAGAGGACAGCGGAACAATGCCACAACAAAATCAAACGGTTGCGAGCTCAGTTCAAGTCGGTGTCCGACAACAACCGTCATAGTGGCAGAGCTAGAAAAACGATGCCATTTTACGATGAGTTGTTAGTAAAGGGAAAGCAACTGATAGTAAAGGGAAAGCAACTCCA
>LD342616.1:621652-657910 GCA_001465055.1 Ptychodera flava | reverse complement strand
GTCAAGAAATACTGCATCAAATTCATGAAACTTTGTACAGATGTTAAGCTCACATTGCTTTAACATTGAAAAAGACATTTATCAGTGTCATTTTAATTAATTTGTACTTGCATAAGTAATGAACTTTCCCAATTAGGGTGATATAGCCACAAATTAATACAACGTCAAATGTGATGAAACTTGATACAGATGTTGATCTCATAGTGTTGTAAATACTGCATCAAACTTTATGAAATATGGTACAAGTGATAATCTGTTAAGTGTTAGAATTGTATGCAAAAATGTTTTGCAACATCCTGTTGATTAATTCCTAGTTGACTCATTTTATGAACTTTAGGATGGTGGCCTACATTGTTTTTATGTTTTCATCACCATGGAACTCATTCTTGGCCATTGAGCGCCATCTGTATCAAAGTATTTTTTATCACAGACCTAATTATGAAGAGGACTCTATCCTTTCTGAGGACATGTAATCAAAGTACCCATTAACAAGTGGGGACTGTGTCATCAACGATGACTTGTTTTATCAATGGCCCCGGCGGTGGTAGTCCCCGGGTTGATGGGTACCCATGCTTGTTACCCAAGTTTGAAAAGTACCCCCTTTCCTAGAATATTTCTGAGAAAAACACCCCCTAAGCTTATTTGTGGCAAATCTGGGAGAAATTAGCTGTAAAAAACATACCCTTATTTTCGAAATCTAGGAAGTTAGTATGTTGACTTCCAGGGTTGACCCTGGAGGTTGACTTTGTATACATGTTCATACATCACAAATGTTTGTCCTCACCTGATTTTAGGTGATTTTAGATTTTAGATGGACCCTATAGTGATGGGTATGTATACGTCATATGTACATACAAACGTACGGTACTATTTTTCATTTTCTTTGTGAGTGAGACTAGACCAGATTTAGTGTCCCAGGGAGATTATGAAAGGACTACCCCTAATCTCGGAGGTTACTCTGAAAAAGAACCCCTTTTTCTCGATTTCACGGACCTAGAATCTCCGAGATGACTGAAGAAAAACACCCCCTTTTCCGTGATTTTGGTAATGCGCATGGGTACCCACCAACCCGGGGACTGCCACCACCGGGTCAATGGCCCAAATTATTTTCTATGTGATTGACAATATATACATTTGTAATCAGTGACAGTTTAGCATGTTTAACACCAATTTTTATTATGTGCTCGTCTACCCCTAGTTCAGGTAGACCAAGTAATTTGGTTTAGATTAGCCATTGTTCATTATGGTACAATAGTTTTAGCGACATTTTACTACCCTTCTGCGATATAAAACGTCACCATTTTCCGGTTTAGATGTTTCTCATCCTATTGAGTCCCATGTCTTAATCCACTTTTACACATATCAAAGGCTTTTTATACTTAGATTCCACACTTCAAGTTACATATTCCAGCTCCTGACAATTTATTGTTTGTTATGCTGGAGCAGCAACCAACCAGTTCAAGAAACTTGTATTCATGCCAAACAATTTGACGCTTTTGACAAACTTCCTATTCGTGTCAAATAATAAACACTGAGGAGGTGCAAAGGACATCGGTGTCCCCTGTTTCTACTGAAGCTGTGTGTAAAGATTCTCGTGCAGATGAAAATTGAGTGGGTACTATGGTATTTACTGAAAAATATGGTAAAGGTAATATTTACCGAAAACCTCAAAGATATTGATAGCGATTATTGTGACAGTTTGTCTGATTTTTTTTCAACTGGAGAAAACGAGAGCTTTCACTGTCGTCTGCTCCCTGCGTTTGCTACTACTACCACTGTGCTACGTCTGATCACAAGCCGTAAACAGCCGAGTCATCGCTAAAAATCGACGAATTTATCACCGAACAAGACTCCAACATATAGAATATGATGTATCAAAATCAACACATCATCCTGTCAGGTGATGGGTTAAATTCTTAAGTGTTGTATTGCTGTGAAGCTTCTGCGGTAGGCTGTATTGAAGCGAGAATGCTTAGGCCAAAGTAATTAAATTCTTTGTTTTGCGTCCACTCTAAATGGGAAAAGGTACGCGTCTAAGCGGCTGAAAAACACACACAAGAAAATTAACACAATGTAATTTGATTGCAGCAACTAAAAATTTGTAACTAACTTTTTAGTTCAGAAAAGCTAAGCGGGTATGTCCTAAAATTTCCTATTCAAATACACTGTTTTTTTTAGTCCCCACGGACACCGTCCGGGGGGACTTATAGGTTTGGTCATGTCCGTGCGTGCTTGCGTCCGTGCGTGCGTCCGTCCGTCCGTCTGTGCGTGCGTGCTTCCGTCCGTTCACACAGATATCTCAGAGACGCCTGGAGCGATTTTATTCAAACTTGGTACAAGGATTACTTCATATGTCATACAGATGCACGTCAATTTGTTTTGTGATACGATCCAAGATGGCTGCCAGGCGGCCATTTTATTACGATTTTTTCATGTACAGAGCCATTACTCAGTCATGTTTCAACCGATTTTATTCAAAGTTGGTACAAAGACATTGACCAATGTCATACAGATGCACCTCAATTTGTTTTGTGATACGATCAAATATGGCCGCCAGGCAGCCATTTTGTTACGATTTTTTCATGTACAAAGCCATTACTCAGGCATTTTTCAACCGATTTTATTCAAAGTTGGTACAAAGACATTGACCAATGTCATAGATATGCACCTCAATTTGTTTTGTGATACGATCCAATATGGCCGCCAGGCAGCCATTTTGTTACGATTTTTTCATGTACAAAGCCATTACTCAGGCATGTTTCAACCGATTTTATTCAAAGTTGGTACAAAGACATTGACCAATGTCATAGATATGCACATCAATTTGTTTTGTGATATGATCCAATATGGCCGCCAGGCAGCCATTTTGTTACGATTTTTTCATGTACAAAGCCATTACTCAGGCATGTTTCAACCAATTTTATTCAAAGTTGGTACAAAGACATTGACCAATGTCATAGATATGCACGTCAATTTGTTTTGTGATACGATCAAATATGGCCGCCAGGCAGCCATTTTGTTACGATTTTTTCATGTACAAAGCCATTACTCAGTCATGTTTCAACTGATTTTATTCAAAGTTGGTACAAAGACATTGACCAATGTCATAGATATGCACGTCAATTTGTTTTGTGATACGATCAAATATGGCTGTCTCGCGGCCATTTTGTTACGATTTTTTCATGTACAGAGCCATTACTCAGGCGTATCTCAACCGATTTTATTCAAACTTGATACAAGGATATTGACCTATGTCATAGATATGCACGTCAATTTTTTTCTGATACAATCCAATATGGCCGCCAGGCGGCCATTTTATTACGATTTTTTCATGTACAGAGCCATTACTCAGGCATAATTCAACCGATTTTATTCAAAGTTGGTACAAGGACTTTGACCTATCTCACACATGCACATTGAATTGTTTTGTGATAAGATCCAATATGGCCGCCATGTGGCCATTTTTTTATGTTTTTTTCATGTCCGGAACCATAACTCAGACATGTATCAAGCGAATTTATTCGAAGTTGGTACAAGGAGATTCACCAATGACATACATATGCAAGTCAATTTGTTTTGTGATACGATCCAATATGGTAGCCATTTGGTTATGATTTTTTCATGTACAAAGCCATAACTCAGGCATATCTCAACCGATTTTATTCAAAGTTGGTACAAGGACATTGACCTATGTCATACATATGCACAATGATTTGTCTTATGATACGATCCAATATGGCCAGCGTGTGGCCATTTTATTACGATTTTTTCATGTCCTGAACCACAACTCAGACAGGTATCAAGCGAATTTATTAAAAAGTATTTCGATCACAGACCTAATGAAGAGGACTCTATCCTCTCTGAGGACCTGTAATCAAAGTACCCATTAACAAGTGGGGACTGTGTCATCAACGATGACTTGTTTCATGAAAACCTTAAAAACCCAAGCGGGTGGGGACGCAAAACAAAGAATTTAATTACTTTGGCCTTACTGTAGCTAAACGCAGTTTTCAGTAGCTTGTGCCACTTCGTCGACAGCTCGATTGGAGCCGCAACTACAATGAAGTGTTTTCTTATGACACAAGTAAAAGCGAGATCGAATGAACGTTGCACTGCAAATGTTAAAAGATAAAAGTTTCTAGTTTCATTCATAATTACTACGAACGGAGACACACTTTTCCTCTCAAATTTCAAACAGCGTTCCAGGCGCTGAGAATATATGTTACGTACGATTTTCGTACAGCATCGTACCCTCCAGTCCTCGCCAGTGGGGATTCATTTTAAAGCTCTTGGTGAAAGAAAACTTTTCACCGGCTTAGTTTTTCGAAATTAAAAAAAAAAAATTTTCTCCATAGTGTTAACACAGGGATGGCGGCCATTTTGAATTTCTAATATCAGTAAATTTTGGGTAATTTGTTTCTCTAGTACCAAAATTTGCATGGTGAACCCCTGTTTTTATTCTTGATTTTGAAAGAGAATGATTGAAAGATACCTTGAGGAAAGTTTTAGCAAAAGTTTAAGACTTTCACTTTCGAGGTGCATACTATCTTAATGATGGAGTCAAAAAGAAATGTAGCGTCGGCCACTGGCACCTTGCCGATGGAATATTTTACCCGAAGAAAGCCCGTTTGAAAGGTATACTTGATTCCAAAAATATATTTAGTTTATGTATGAAAAACTTCAATTTCGCTGAATTTGTGAGAAAAAAGCGCCGAAAAGATGTGATTTTGATCGACGATTCGAAGTTCATGAGACTGCAGCTAGTTTTCCGCCACCGCGCTGGCTGCCAACGTCACGGTCACTACGAGTATTAGCTTTGCATGGCAGGGCTGTGTATTACCGGCGTTATACGGCTTGCCACCACAGCCCTGCAGACTGATATAGAAAAAACCGCTGGTCCTCCTGCAGAAATATGGCTGGCAGTTTCTCCGCCGAAAACAGCCGATTTTGAATCCAAAACTTGCATTGATCTTCGTTTTCGAGCACACCCATCTCGCCTAGGTACACGATGTGCCCAGCTGCGCTTGTAAACTTACGCAAAGCCTACTTTTCTCTCTCCATGCGAGGGAATCGTTCGTATCCGCCGCCATTGCTAATCTCATTCAACCCATGAGCACTCGGGCAAAAACCAGCCTAAGCTTAAGCCTAAGCTCAGTCGCAGAGAGCGCTTTCGCAACCGTCTGCGTATAGAAAACTCATAACAATGAAAAAATGCGTAGAGACTCAATCCTATGCGTAATATTATTACGCATTGGATCGACTCTCTACGCATTTTTTCATTGTTGAGTTTTCTATATACGCCTTTTTTTTTCGTTAATGCGAACACTGTTACAGCGAATTATCTTACCGATGTTTTTCTTAACAAAAGCAAATGTGTAGAATAGAATGAGTTTGATGGTTTGGGGAAACTACTATGTGGTAATGAAGAATGGGAAATGAGCAATGAAATGAGCAGACAGCGGGTGATTTAAGATTAAATGTTACATCTTCACTGCAAATAAAACCATAAGTGTGTCATAAATAATACCAACAAAACAAAATCATGTTTGTTTGTTTTGTTGTATGTGAGCCACGTCTAAGACACACAACAAAAGTACTGTTTCAGTCTCAACTAAATGTCACCTCAGATGCCACCAGAGAACACCATTTCCACTCCAAAATTTCATTTTTTGCCTTGCGAGAGGGGTGACACCCCCTCTCGCGCTCCCCCCTCGTTCGCTACGCTCACTCGCCCCTCAGTCGCTTTGCTTCCTTGCAGTCCACCCGTCTACTTTCTTAAATTACCCGGCTACTTTTAATATAATAAGGACAAACAACACTGTACATGTGATCAAATACTATACAATGTCATGTCTGTCCATTGCCGCGACAATTTGCCCTCCTCCTTAAACAAAGAAATTATTTATCTTAAAAAAAAAAATTTTTAGATGACACACCTGTAGTACTGTCCGCCGACTCAACTTTTAGATTCAGATTAGTAAATTTAATTTTTGACGTTATTGTCACAAAGTGGTTGCACTTTAACTGTGGAATGACTCATATATATATATATATATATATATATATATATATATATATACAGAAAGCCAATGGTCTGTTTTAAGCCCTGCTGAGAAGGCGGTGGTTATCGCCATGACGACTATCAAAATTGGCATGCAACTCTGAGAATGAAACGGGTTGTCAATACAATGATAGGTGACCAAACTTTTTTATGTCACCGTCGTCAATTATACCAGTTTCCTTTAGGTAATGAGGGTGTGAAAGTATTCACATCAAATGACTAGCAAATTCACTTCATTTTCTTCTCTTGTTGATGAAAAAAAAATCCCTAAACTAAAATATGCATGGGCTACCAGCCATTGTCACTGGGCTACCAACTTCAGAAAATGGTAGCCCAAGTGGACTACAAGGGAAAAAAGTTAATTTCGAGCCCTGCATGAGGACATACCAAAACTTCTTCAAGTGCAAAGTAATAATATCTGGTACCTTATTAAGTTTCATGCGCCCTACAATCTTCAGAAAGACGGTCATAACTGAAAATATCCTTAATTCTACACTCCCGGTTATATGGTCGAGACATCGCATAGGTTTTACAATATGATAAATAATCTTTGTTTTGGTGGATACCAAAACAAATAGGATGATAGAACAAAGGTACGCCCCTTACTGTATAAATGAGGAAACATCATGTGGAATACAGTAGTCTGACGATTGTGAGATGCATAAAACCTAAGTAAACAGATCTAACTACTGTGTACTTGAAGAAATTGTGTTACTACTTATAACCTTTTGAATTAAGCATCTAATACTGTAATTTCCCTCGGCGACATATATATATATATATATATATATATATATATATATATATATATATATATATATATATATATATATATATATATATATATAACGAGGCATCATCTTCTTTTCTGCAATCATTTATTAGGTCAGCACTCCTAGTGGCCAACTTGTACGATTTAAGGGTGACAGGTGGTTCGATGTGCACATCGATGTAAACGGTCTTATGGATAAACGGATGGAGGGCCTCTGCAGCCTCAACAACATGTCTCCAAAGTCATTCAAGTGAGTACAGGTCTCATGATTTAAGAACATCTATTGAAATATTATGTATGTAACCGCTGAAAGTTTCGATGAAATTCATTAGGTACATTATTATGATACCACTGAAATATTTATTTTTTCCTGTGGTAGGGATTGTAGTTTATAGTCTATTCCTGATCCTCACTCTAGTGAATACAAAGGATAATAATCATTAATGCAAACCCGCCCATGTATTTTGCATTTTGCTCATATAGTTTTTGCTGAGTCATTTAACATTAAAAATAACGTAAGTTAACGCTTTCATGGTTTTTTTGCTTGACTTATTGGTATGTGTACCGTACTGCCATTATTTTATTTTTTAATTCCTCTTATAATCACATTTTGACTGTGATGACTCAGCAAAAACTAAATGAGCATAACCAAAAATACACGGATGGGTGTTCTCAGTTTGGTAGGTGTACCCACGTGCTGCAATATATTTTTATTCTATTCCTCTATTAATCGAATTTTGACTGTGACGACTCAGCAAAAGCTAAATGATCGAAACCCAAAATACACGAGCGGGTGTGCTTAACATGGCTCAGAATCTTTCATAACATATAAAGAGGAAATATGGCTTCCATCTATAAACGATTAACATAAAACTGTTTTGCATCAGATAATGATGCAGAGCATCTTTTTCGTGATTCTGTCCAGTATATGGCCCTTATCCTACCATTTCCTTGACATTCCATATGAGAGGTATCTCTAAGTGTAACGATTTGTGGGCACAGCATTAAGCATAAAGCGTTGGCAACTTTGGAAGTCATTCTGGTTAGGGTTAGGGATAGAACACTTACAGGAGGCTCCAAAGGAAACCACATTTTGTTCAAAATGAAATATTTTTTCACTTATCTTCACTCTCACCAGCATTATTACCATTCAGTAGAATATTAATGGTATGCTCTACTCTTGGATACCTTACCAGCTTAAACCACTTCTGAATGATTACCGTAAAGTGGTTGTTAAAAAACAAGTACATGTACATCACAACTAGGGTGCAGTAATTTTCAACTCTTAGAAAGTAGTTTACTTTTTTCCTGTCTTCCTCCCACTTGAGAAGACACAGCAGAATCTAGGCCTGTAAAATTTGCCTTTGGGAATGCAGAACGTGGCTCTTGAATTAGACTAATCCTGACTGCAGAGGTTGTGATTGAAACGCACTCATTGTGCTTTCCATTATTAGACTGATGCAGGTCTGGAAACAGATATGGTCACGGGTACGCTTACTGCGGGAGTGCTGGGTCTCGGATCAAACATGCTACATACTACGCTCAAGATATTGCTCATTTGTCATTGCTGGTCTTCATTGCTGTTGAATATGTATTCACGCTAGTTGGATTTTTGTGTTTGCTTAGCTGATTTGATGTGATTGGAGGAACACCGGTGCCAAGCAATTGTTGTATCCATGCTTTTTGTGTACTGTGATTGCTGAGTTTGTCAGACACCCGCGGTATTTTTGCCATGGATTTCATAATGGTGTTAAATTTATTAACACCAATTGGTTGCTTCCAATTCCATATTGCCCTTTCAAGAGTAACTTTAACATATTCTATTCCAAGACATAATGGTGCGCTATGAAAATGTACGACCTCGGGTCTTCGGTCAGTGTTGGCAGCAGCAGGGAGGGCCAGCAGACTTGCACAAATCGATCATCCTATTTATTTTCCCTTAGTTGTCAAATGAAGGCTCAGAGCACCATTTCTGCTAAACTGTGTCTTCGATTTCACTTGATCTTCGGAGAATAAAGCCTTACCTAAGATTTACATTAAGCCAGTGAAATTGACCATTTATTTAAAACGCTCCCAGCTCACCCTTGCAAGCATATGAAGAGGCCCAGGGAAGGCCCACCAGTCTAACCAACCCGGGCTCTCCATCCATGCCCCCACGGATTAATGCAATAGGAAGGCCTCCACCCGTAAACGGGCCTGCAAAGCTCTACCAGCTGGTTGTGGACAAGAGTGTAGATACAGAAGATCAGCGAGATGTTGTGGATATGGGGCAAGATGATTGAGATCCCAAGGATGTCATGGCTCTAGAGGATGACAGACAACTACTTAAATGGGCCATCTGGACCCCCCCCCCCCGCCAGCCTCTTTCAGCATAATGGCGAGGATCCCCTTCCTCGTGGTGGTGTCAAGGAACCACCCATTTTTGGAGGGCAATGGAGGGTGTTGTTTGGGAGACCGCCTCTGGGGAGGGATTCTTTGTTCCAGGACGATGCTGTAAAGACAGTACATTTAGCAGACAAGACATATATAGTTAGTCAAACAGAAAGTCAGACAGTAAGTCAGTAATTTGTCCGGCAATAAGTAAGGGAGAGTGAAAGCACCATGGAATATCCCCTCCCTTTTATTCAGAGACTTGTCAAAAGGCCATTTTCTATATAAGAGTGGCTTCAACTGGGAGGATGGGGCACGAAGTCATGGTTGTTTACGAGCATGATCGGTACGACACAAAGTCTAGGGATGACCTGCAGAACTAGTTGGGAATCACTGTAACGATCTACAGGGCTAAGATGGCGTCATCATCCCTTAGCTGGAGGGTATTGAAAGATGTTTGAAAGGTACCCATAGGCACACGCTGACATTGGAAGAGTTACTGAGTTTCGACTGTATAAGCCTATACTCATTTGCAGGGAACTAGTATCTACGTATACAACAAAATACGTCATACGTTTTTTCAAGGTTTCTCAGAACCCTCAAGGTAAGGAATGGCGAGTAAGCTTATGTTGTCCTACCTTTAGGGACCAGGAAACCTCAATATATTATGCTTCCACTAGGCTTGCGAGCCTCCACCGGTCTCAAGGCCATATCCCTAGACTCGTTTTGATAAAGAAGGTTGAATGCCTTTCCATCATTCTTGTTTCTCTTTTTTTGTCTCAAAAGCATTGACATCTTTGATGCTTGAGAGAAATAAATATTTGTTGATCCACAGAAGGTGTCTCCATGCCGGCGCCAATCTATACGGAGACAGAACATGTCTGACTTCAGGAAGTAAGACCAGCAATAGATTCGCTTAGGATGCATCCTCCCAAGAATTTCCCTCGTTTTGCCTTGATCCAGGTCCACTGCTGTCATGTGTTCAGTGTCACCACCAAATAAGTTCCAAAAGAAACTCTCATCAACATATATGATGGCAACTTTGCAGTTTTATCGCTGCTTTGAGGGAAATACCCTCCAGTAACAGATCAAACTTGTTTTCCGTGTCCAGCTGGATGTAATTGATGAGAAGTTCCTACAGCTATGATAGCCAGCTCGTCGGTCATTTCTAGTTTAGCAGTCAACAGGTGGAGGATGGTTTTTATCTGATGGTTTCAACCCATACAGAGATTCTTCTGCATCATAGAACAGATTGGCTGTGCTCTCCTTAGTGTTGTAACTAAAATACCAGTCGCAGCTGCTGAAAATTTGTTTTAGCTCATTGTACGAATTCATTATAGTTTTGTCGGGAGCCAGTTTCAGGTGTAGGGGTATTTTGGTGAGAAGGCAGCGAACATCTGGCCAGTGGTCTTGGCAGGTATGTTCGATGACCCTGCAGCTTGAAAAACTTATCACTGTTGTCATATATATCAAAGTGTGAGGCACATATGGTGGCACATTGCCTCAGGGAGATCTATTAAGACTAAATGGAAGGGGTTTTCGTGCAGCCGAAAGAGAACATGGTTTCACTTGATTGAAAATGGAAGATGCTGCACTCATGAGTGCTGGTCCTCAGCCCCATGCGATCTTGTAAGGGTGCCTGATTCTGAAGACTAGCTTGCTGTGTTCCTACTCCTTTAGCTGACCGAGCAACTGCTTCACTTCTTTTTTGTCCGGCTCCATCGAGTATTCTTTGATGATGTCATTGTCTGTCTTGCCAGGAGTGTAGAAAAGCATGTGCATCCCGATGTTCTCTTTAAACCCCTTGCTGATCCTAGTGTATTGCTGCATCAGGACCCACACTCTGAGTCATTTGTGATGAGCACTGAACGCCAGGTTGACTAGCTAATCGCTCAACTTCTTCCCATCTTTTGATGCAGCACAGTCCTCTAAAATTATCAGCAACGGTGTCCCTGCACATGTTTCGTGGACCATCTATAGCTACTCACTCATGCCTTTGCAGGATATTGGGAGGTGATGACATCATCGTCTGTAAACAGGAACCTCATCATAGGTTTTGTTGTTCAGGAAAGTGGGGCACAAGAAAACAATGTACTAAAACTTCTGACAATAGGGCCCTGTCAACATGCTCATCAGGTACTCTGTCTTGCCCCAACAGGTTGGCGCTGTTATGATCATGTTGAGTTGGCGGGGGGGGGGGGCTCTACCCACAAACAGCCGTTCATCTCTCTTTCGTCCACTGTGAGAAGAGAATACTACTGAGATGGTTTTGTTCCCATGAAACCTGCACATCGGTCAGCATGTAGACTTTCACTAGCAACCTGTCGTCGCGATCTGCTGTGGTTGTGTTTTTTCGATGTATTTCCAGCTGCACTCTGTCCTTTGTGTTCATCACTCTCAGGCCATTGCCATGGAACATTTCGCCCTTGAAGATTCTAAAGTCCACGAACAGACAGAACCTGTTCTTCAAGAAATAGATCTCACAAAGAGGGAGGTCCTTGTCTTTGATGCCCCTCAGCTACGTAACAGCAAGCCTCTTTCCACAAATGCCGGTGAAGCGTTCATTGGGCATAAATTTTGTTTGCAGTCCCTTCTATCATTGCGTTAATGCTTTTAAGGCATGGATTCAGGAACAGCTCACTCCCTAGCCAGGTTTGCGTCTGTGTATTTGTGAACAGAATGGGCCACCCCATCATATTTTGGCAAGGAACCTTGATATTCTCATTGATGATGGTATCGCTTTCAGTTAAGGGATTGTGCGAAAATGGCTGACATGCTCGTATATGAAGCTCTTGCCACTGTTGTAGTACCCAGCGACGTCTCGGGCCAAGCCCTCGACTTAGATCATGTCGTACTCCATCTAGATATTCATCAGGGAGTACCCCTGTGTTCTGAGACTCTATCAGTTGAGCAGTAATGTGGCTGCCGAGCACACTGTGCAAAGTGGCATCATGGCCGCCCATACGTGAGCAGGTGCCATAGCTTGATGGAATACTTCTTCTGATAAATGCCACAAGCAGTTGTTGTCGTCTTTGATTTTGACATCACCAGCACGGCTTCTCAGCTTTCTCAGGTTCAGAGCCTATATGCCCTAAAGCGTCATTTTCTTATGTCTCTAAAGATCTCTGTATATCTCGATCGAGGACCAGCCGGCTGACTATGCTTTGACTATATTCTGCACAATGCTGTTGTTTGCGCAGCCTTTTATTTCCAGGTCAAACACCAGGTCAAAAGAATCGGGCACACGCACTACACCAGATTCCAATTTTGGGGACCAGACATACAGAGTGTCGCCCAGCTGCGCTTTGCAGGGATTATGAGTGCAGGGATGACGTTTTCTCGCTGCTTTTGTTCCTTTGGGAATGCTGTGGCTATGCCTGAAGTTCTGTGACGAAAGTAAGCGAAAAGAAACAGGTGTTACCAATTATTTTTATCATGATTTTTAGCTTAAGTATTAACACACGTGAGCTAATGTCGTAGCAATGTCTGTCTGTCTGTCTTTCTGTCTGTATGTCTGTCTGTCTGTTCACACGATAACTCCAAAAACGCCTAAACGGACTCAAGTCAGATTCGGTAGACAGGTGCCATATGCTAATGGCAAGAACTGATTAGATTTTGGTTAGTGTGGCTTGCATATTCATGAAATTATTAAACATCCTTTTGTTCACATAATTGTTCCCTATGGAGACAGTAATGACAGTGTCGACATATATCAAGAAATGCTGCACAAAATTTCATGAAACTATTCACAGATGACAATCTCAGAACATTATGATGATACTATGAATGTCATGTCAATTATCTGCTCATTTTCAAATTTAATGAACAGTTGTAATTTGTGATATAATTCCGAAATCTATCCACTAAATTTAATGATACCTGCTACAAATATTGATCTTATAGATATCTAATTGTACTGAGAAGCATTTGACAGTGTCAAGGCAATAATAGCTTATTTGCATATTTAACAAAGTTTCGTTATTAGTTATATAACTCCGAAATAACTGCACCAGATTTGATGAAATCTGCTGCAGGGAGGTGAAAGGACATTGGCGTGGAGACTTAAGGACCCTACCAAAGGTCTTGCAAGGGGACACATAAGATGCTTGCTAGCTTGACATGACTCTTAGGCTAGCCTTCGTACTGACCAGTTGTATACCCTTGTAGTAGTTTTAAGACATGTGTCTTACTGTTTGTAAGATATAGGCATTCAAAAATCATTGTTACGACCACCAGAAGTCATAAAGACTGGAAGGAAGCTGGGAAGAACGTAAGCCACTCACTGCAGTCTGATGGAAGTTACACAATGTGCTTGAGGACTGCTATGTTCCTTCACAGTTGACCCTTGATGAACTGCAATAGAAGAAACATGTTAATAGTTGGAGGTATGAGCTTTCAGGGTCCATGAAGAGCTGAAAGTATTAAAGGTTATAGCTATTTAAAGTGGGATACTGTGTGTCAAGTAGTGAGTCAGAAACCTGGCATACAAATAAACTTTCAGAAGCTGAATTAGTGAAATTAATGAACAATGCCTTGAACTAGGTCAGAATATAATGGAAAGGTTTCCCAATTGATGGACCATAGATACTGGATATTACTTTTATTTGGGTGACCATAATGTTAATGGATGATAGCCTGTCAAATGCAAGTGGAACCATTACTGTCGCTGATAATGATTATGTGGAAGTGTAAAGAAATGCACCGGCAGAAGAGGTTTATAGGTTTCGAGAAATGCACCGGCAGAAGAGGTTTATAGGTTTCGAGGACTGACACTGGAGGTTTGTTCCAGACGTCGTACCTGGACTATGCTGTCAGGTGTCCTTATAGAGTTGGGTGACCATGGTAAATAATGTTAATCGTCAGCAGGTGCCAGACTGGCAGATTTGGAGGAAATGGAAGATGAACTACACATAAACCACAGACAATTAAGAGTAAGAATACGTCAAGACTGGTGGAGTGAGATGGAGACTGAGTGTGAATGACTGTTGAAACTAGATAGCTAAATAGATTCTAGCATCGGTATCCTACAGTAGTACACACCCGAAAGGATCTTGTGATGATCATGTGTCGTCTCATGATTATCACAGAACCAGTTTTAACCAGTTTAAACTATTCTACAGTAGGACATATTCCCCTGCTCCATGTAACCTTTTCAACTGTTACTGATTAAATTTGACGTAGTCACCTGGCTATCATTTTAATATAACAAAACAATTGTTGCAAGTATGTTTTTGTTATTATCCTTTTTTGCATATTTTTCCCGGTGCTAAGTCTCCAGTATTATATTCATTTCTACCTTGAGTAAATGACATCGTTGTATTTACTTTCAATATGCTGTGCTTTGTAACAGGCTGGCGAAAGGAACGAGCCTTTTCTATACGGACAAATTTACACCTTTACCATACAAAATGAAAGGTTTCTATCCGATGTGTGGCTGTTACGAGGAAGATCCGGACAAACCGGGGGATGGAAGTATTATCTATTGCCAAGAGTCATTCGCTCCTCCCATGTCAAAGTATAATGATGGGGTCCGTAAATACGAAGACAAATGCAAAGATGTCAGAAGGAAGCGCAGTGGGGAGGACGCCCTCTACAGTGATGACGACGAGTATGACCCGTATGCCTATGAAATTCCCGATGATGATTTTACGTTCAATCCAGAAAACTTCACATGGCCGACACCTTCAGGTATCACACAGGACGATGCAAGAGCGAGATGTAGAGAAGCAATTTATCAGTCCAACATAGCAGAAGAGTGTCAACAAATTGATGAAGTACGTGAGGCATCGGACATAGCAATCGAAGCTTGTCTGTTTGATATCTTGGTAAGGATTCAAGTTAAGAAATAAATTTTGTATCACCACGGGAAATATACACACATACGTAAACATAAGCATGCAGGCACAAATAAGTATGGTCATGATTTCATTCAGTGCCTAACATCATCTATTTTTATCTTGAGTATGCCTTCTTCAAATCATGTCATTGTCAAACGTATTCCTTAAAGCCCCAGTGCTGCTAACTTTTGATGATAATTTCACCATTTTTATTTTAAATGTGAACCATAATTCCTTGTTCTTCTCCCCAAAGAATGATGATATACACAGTATCCAACTTGTCAACTCCGCCCCTATGGTTGTAAACTGCATTGTTATTGTTGAAAACTGACTTCTGGTCCGGACTAGAATTCAAATGTAAACAATAACCATGCATTTACACATATACTCGCTGCGTTGACAAGCTGGATACTATGTATATCAACATTCTTTGGGGAGAAGAACAAGGAATCATGGTTCACATTAAAAATTAAAAAATTGTGAAATTATCATTAAAAGTTAGCAGCACTGGGGCTTTAATTAGTGTTTGAATACAGACTTATATTGTTTTATGAAAAACTGCTGGCTAAATGTAAGTGCAAATGGTCTGCGTGACTGGTTTGTTTGACTCGACTTTTCTAAAATGTTTGTCTTGGAATTTCTAAAGTGTGATTCATTAAATTAGTGACACATTTAGCCTAAATAAGTGATGCTTTTCATCCGTGGAGCATAATCTACAAAGTTGCAAAGCCAAGGCAAATAGAATGGCCGTTTCGAGATCAGGGATTAGGAGTTGATAAATGAGAGAGGTTTACATGAGTACTCGTTTAGGTTCAATGTTACCCACTTTTTGCATATGCTATGTAACGTCGAAGAATAGGACAGTATTATTTGAAGCTGTCATAGTGAATTTTACTGTTGGGTGAATACTGTTGATGAACTTAAAGAAGATTCTGACCAAGTGTTAGTAGTTCAGAGTACCACCTCAACATAGCCACCAATTTTCCAAGACAAGCCTGTGTCCTGGAATTTGTTCTATTGATATGTGAATTTTAGTGCTGAAAATAACTTCTTGTCGTAAAATCTTCTGTTATCTCCTGCTTAACCGTCTGTCGAGGGACAACTTGATCTCATTATTACAATGCCCAAGATATCCAGGATTTCACTCAGTTGTTTTATGCTTCATGGCACTTTTTCTTACCGCAGGTCATGGATGACTTAGAGGTTGTCAATACAGCTCGTTCAATAATGGAAAGTGTCTGTTTGTCTACGCTAACCAAAAACACAAGTTTATGGGAAGTCAATGAGGAAGGTGAATTAGCGCCTCCAGCGTCCATGATAAACGCTGTGTGTCCTGGCAACTGCAACGGTAATGGCAACTGTACAATGAATGGTACGTGTGTCTGCAAGGAAGGGTACACTGCTATAGACTGTGGTATTGAGATTGGTAAACCACCTGACGCAGAGAATATTCGTAGTGGCAGTCTTTGTGATACTAGAAAACGACCATGTGAAAGACTGACGGTAGCCGCAACTGGACTGCTGAATTCGGACACACTGACCTGTCATGTTCATGACCTTGAGGTGAGTCAATGCTGTAGTAACGCAGTCATTTCCTAATCATAATTTATAATTCAAGTCCATCGTTTACTTTCTTCTCCGTGGATTCTCGTCTTTTTACCTATTCATTGTGTGTTACTGTCAATAAATGTTATGATCACAATATCTCGAGTTGCATAGTCTCATGACTGTTGCGATTTAAACATTGAAGTGCATGCACGCCTAGTGATAAAGTCACTCTAAAACATTTCGATAGTGATCACGATTCAAAATTAAGAGGGTGTTGCACGTAACACAGCGTAGTTTGCTCAAAATCACAATTTTTGCAAAGTTCACTGAACTTTCAGTAATCTATTAACCAAAGATTAAAATATTGGCAGAGTTCACATTCTATTATGACACAGAGTCGTAAGTTGGGTGAGAAAGAAGTGTATGTCTAGGCCAGGAAGAAAAAATAAATTGTTCATCGGAATCGCCGCTTCTACTTTGGCATATTTGGAAATTTTTTTTTGATCGCGGCAAATTCTTACTTCCGCATTACAAATATGTTTAGTACTGCCGCTGGTGGCGCCCTACACTTTGTCGGGTTTTCACGGGCACGGGATTTTTAATGAGACTTCCTACATGTTTGTATGGACTTAGTTGACCGCCAACACGTTGTTGTGACGTCTGAATTTGGCGAATGGTTAGGTTAGTACATGTCACATCATGAGTATTAATTTGATCGCCAACATTCGACGTGATGGCCAACAGTTAGTTCTAAAGACGCTATTCAGTGTTTGTCCTGATATTACGTTCGGCGATTTGTTCAACAAGATCGTGACCGCAGATGGACGGTGCATCCGATTGAATGAAAATTGCATCGAAAGTATAAAAAATTACGGCAATGACAAAACACATGGTTGCGTCGATGTTAAAGTACGATCTGAATGATGACTATATAACTTCACTCCGATCACAGTACAGTGTTGTTAGACCATTGTGTAAACTGTGTAGAGACAGTGCAGACAGTGGTAAAGAGTTCAAAACAAGGGGCCAAAGTAAAATGAAAAAACTCAGATGCTAGGTCCCACCAGGACAATATTAAAGGACAATCCTAAATTGTTGGATTTCAGTGATTTGCTGTACATTTCAGTTTTATTCTGAGAGAATGTTGAAATATTCAGAATATGTTGTGCAAACACTAACTGTGAATGTAATGGCCTATGTTATTATTGGGAAATATAGTCTTGAATTCAGTTACCAATATCAGTGTTTCTTGTCTGAGATATTTCTGGTAAAAAGGGAAACAATTATCTTGCCTTTTCTGCATCTGTGCAAAAATGCCAGAGAACCGCGTTTACCTTTGGCCTAAAAAAAATTTAAAAAAAATTCGCTCGCCGCTCCTGGACCTTGGTCCAAAAAATCCGATGAACAAGATCTTTTTTTCTCTGGCCTTATGCACATTATCCAATTTCTGGGCTTTTCCCTTCCGTTTCCAACATCACAAAAGAGCACTGCTATTCATTAGCTTGGTCAAAAAGTGTTTCATTCTTCACAATTTTTTCTTGAAATACTGTAAACAAAAAGACAATTTTTCGACCATAAACTTATATTTTAAGTGAGCCATACCTCTTTCAGACAGCCTTTTGTAACTTACATTGCTTAGCGCTAGTGAGCACCTGTGATTGATAATAGACACCTAAAATGTCATGATGATGGTGATGATTTTCCTTATCATGATTTAAATCATCTGTTTTGAATGTCAGTCTTTTAATATTAAAAAAAAATATAAAGTCTGCTTTTACGGGAGATGTTAAATCGCATAACAAATTTATGACTTAGATTATTTTTTTTAATTCCGAAATTGCTGTTTGACGCCATATATGGTACGCCTGCATCCTCTGAGTATACTGTTGTTACCATAGTAAACTTATATGCTCTTCTTGTCGAAAATAAATAGTATAAGGGTGTTTTCATGTCACCTTTGATGTGAAATATTCCTTTGGAAAATAGTATGTTGAAGTGTTGTTGAAGTGCAATACCACCTTAATTTGTCGGAAATCTTGTAATTGCGTATCCTTTTAAAGGCAAAAACTTGATCCCGGGATCAAGTTTGTTTTAGTCTATATAAGGATTATGGAGTGTCATAGCCTTTTGTTTTCCATTGAATTGTAATCTAATGAGTAGATTTCCCTGCTGGACAACATGACGCCGGTACAGGCCTTTAAGTTGTATGTATTTATTTTAATAGGATCGTCACATTTTGATTAAGAAGTCGAAAAACACATGCCAACAACTTGAATCGCCCACGTTGCCATGAAAATTAGTGATTAACTAAAACTTTTTTTTTACAGTATGACTCATCAAGTAAGTCTTGGGTCGAGACTGGAACTTCATTGAAAACGGCGGCGGAGTTCGCCAGTGCTTACTCGGCCTATTGTTTTCTGCCTTTACCTCGAGTTCGTAGACAAGCGAGATCCCTGGACGAAGTCGGCGATTCGATACAAGCTCAGATGGTATCACTAAGTAATGATGGCGTCACTGAAAGCAACCCGCTATTTCTGATGACATATGACTCCCTATGTCTGAATTGTTCCGATTCTGGCACCTGTGTATTAAAGGTATGATCTTCACTTGTCCTTTCAAATTGCCAATCTTGAATCTGAGATTGATAGACACAGGGCAATATTTACCTTTGCTTGTGACTTTTTCCTGGCTTGACGATTCCTCTTTTCTACTAACTATGAGTCACTACACTCCTCGGCATACCTAGATCGTTATCTTTCCCTTGGTTTACATCTGCATTCCAATAATGTATATCATTACCACATTGTTTTATAGAAGTCCACAGGTGCGATAGTTTAATGTTCCTTATTGTAAGTCTTCATTTAGTATAGACAAAAATGCCGCGTTATATATTTAAAGAGCTGATAGGAGAGTGATCGAGAGAAATAGTTCATTTGCAAGAAAACTTTATACTGAGGTGCAGATGGTGGAAATGAAGTGTAAGTAATTTTCAATTCGTTTGGGTAACCAAAGAAGTACCGAATCATGGAATGGATTCAGTAGATTCATTTTATAACACTATTTTATGAAATTCCAGGATGACGCGTGTTTGATAAACGGGAAATGCTACGCACCAGATGAAACCAGTCCTTTCGACCGGTGCCTGCAGTGTCAGCTTGACGTGGCAAATGATGAGTGGACTGTCATCACAGGTGATACAAATTTTGTCAATATCACCTCCAATTTTTACCAGAAATATATTTTCCTCGTACAGCTAACTAAGTGTGCGCCATTTTTTATTTTTAATATTCAGTTTGAGGTAATTTTTGTCGCTAATCCAAGAAATATTGAAGTTCCAGTGACTTTTTATTACGAAAGTGTATACTTCTTAAAGTTCCCTTTGGTAAACTACAATATTCTTGAGTCTATAATGATTGCCAATGAGAACAAATTTCCAGTTCAGTGCCCGAACGCCTTTCATAAAAGGCACTTGGACCCCGGTTTGTGGAGGGACCGTGCTTGGACGCAGTCTTTGAAAAGTCATTGTATTTTAAAATGTTAATTTGTTCTTTTACAGAAGGAGAATGTGGAGAATCAACTACCGAGTCGAGTGTCATGCAGTCATTGGTTTATTCTAATGATTGGTTAATCCCTACAGTTGTGACTGTTCCCATAGGTGCCATTATCTTAGCTGCTGTAGTCATCACTGTAGCTATTTGCAGGTACAAAAAGTAAGTGAACTATAAGGCTTATCATTTGATAGTATTTTTCAAGCTTCTTAGTCAAATACGGAATCCTTTATTGTACGTCCAAGTTCATGGCTCAGTGCAAGCAAGACATTACTCAAGTTTTTGGGATTTTGACGATAAGAGGGAAAACGGTTTGAAAATCATGTAACGTTAGACTTTCGCGGGCAAAGATGTTAACACAGTGACTGATATTGCACTATTAGTTTCCATGTATGCAATGTGTTTTAATGTTCTCGAATAACGTTAACACAGATACTAACAATATGCAAAAACCTCAAATTTTACAAAAGAATAAGTCCTGTCCATTTTTCACTGAGCCATCAAATAGTGTAACCTTTGTTTATTTAAACAAAGACACTGACTTCATAACAACTCTTTGTGCATCCACATCAACCCTTTGATCTGAAGGTAGAATATGCCCCGGGGACAGATGTTTATACTCTCAAACTTTTTCTGTATTCTTTTGGCCTACCACTTGTGGGGGCTCGATTTGAAGCTTGTGGAGTGCATATAGTTTTTACTAGGTTTTCTAAAAAACAAAGAATTCTATTCCCCATAGAGATAGAACAGGGATGGCGGCCATTTCAACTAAAATGTTTGTAATTTTTTGTCTTGTATCAAAATTCGCACTATGGACTCCAATGTTCTTGATTTTGAAAGAGAATGGTTGAGCAAAAGTTTTAGTCTGTCATTTTCGATGCGCACACTACCTAAATAAGAAGACACGGCTGCTGGTTCAGGACAGGGTATGAATACATAGACTCAGACTTGCCGAATGTTGGAACAACCCAGTAATGTCTGCATCATTGTAATCTTCTTTTACAGAAAAGGACACCTGAACAATAAAACTGATGCGTTACCGCTTAAGCAGTCTGAACAACGCCCCTCGTCTCGCCAATCTGTCACAGCCTGGGCTGAGCCGAAGTAGACCTTAATCCGTTTTGACAATTTATAGGACACGTATACAAACAATGAGGTGATATCACCTGGAGAATGTTCTCATACACAATGCACCTGGCTGACTTTGATTGAACTCAGGAAAAATCAGACAAATTTTCTTTTGAATTACAAAATTAACCAGTTTGTCAAGTTCCTGTTGTAAATGGGACAACTCTTAATTTCAAAGTAAGGTTCCACAACTTTCCACAATGTTGTAAATTGATTTACCGCATTTTTTAAGTGAATGCTGCATTATACTAATTCATGATTTTCCAAACAAGACTCGGATCTTTACAAGACTTAGACCCGAAATGAATTAATCAAATATAGTTATCTCCGTCCATCCTTTGCTTTTACAATGATATTGTGATTTGTTTGGTATGCGATGTTATTGTGGTTGACTTTATCACCACCTTTGTGATAGTACTGTCTTTTTCTAACTCCTAATTTCTAACAAGTTCCTGTTGTAAATGGGACAACTCTTAATTTCAAAGTAAGGTTCCACAACTTTCCACAATGTTGTAAATTGATTTACCGCATTTTTCAAGTGAATGCTGCATTATACTAATTCATGATTTTCCAAACAAGACTCGGATCTTTACAAGACTAAGACCCGAAATGAATTAATCAAATATAGTTATCTCCGTCCATCCTTTGCTTTTACAATGATATTGTGATTTGTTTTGGTATGCGATGTTATTGTGGTTGACTTTATCACCACCTTTGTGATAGTACTGTCTTTTTCTAACTCAAAATGAAATTTTTGTTCATATGTACTGTATCGTGGTTATCACATTGTATTAAAACATCTTCATTATTGCTGACAACGTTCAACGAGGCAACTTGTACTTACATCATCCCTATTGAAAAAGTACATGATTTGTTCATCTTGATAAAGGCTAGGTTTACAAGACTCCCCAAGTACGTAACGCAAATCCGGCTTTATGTTTCGTACATTTAACAATGTGAATGAAAACTCTGTACTTGAAAGTCTCTGCTAGTGTTCGACTATACGTGGTTGTAACAGTAACGATTTTTTTACAAAGTTTCATGCAAAAAACGAGATATGAACTGTGTTTCACTATATATTGTCCTTGTTTTTAAATTGAAACTTTTGTGATAAGTTCGCAAATTCATTAGAATTGATATGAACATCAAGAACTGTACTTAATTCCAACAAATTTAAGTATCGACAAATATGTAATCTGACAACTGAATTGAAAATACTAAGCCTTTGGTCAAGTACTCAGTCAAGTCTATCAAGAGATATATCCTAATTATAAAGGTTAATTCAATATGCAAATTAACAATTGGTTGAAGATTACATTGATGTTATATCGTAGTCTATCCAGAGATATATCCAAATTGTAAAGGTTAATCAAATATGCTAATTAACAATTAGCAGAAGATTACAATGATGTTATATCATAGTCTATCCAGAAATATATCCAAATTGTAAAGGTTAATCAAATATGCAAATTGACAATTAGCAGAAGATTACAATGATGTTATATCATAGTCTATCCAGAGATATATCCAAATTGTAAAGGTTAATCAAATATGCAAATTGACAATTAGCAGGAGATTTCATGCATGTCATATCATAGTATCAAAAGTGTACATAGCAAGTTTCATCAATTTTGATCAAGTCAATCTTGTTATATATCCTTGAATAAGGAAAGTTCTTTAAATATGGAAATGAGGTCATAGCTTCAGTAAACATGCTAAATGACTTTCAATAATGTTATATCAAAGTTATCTTTAGTGTATACTATGTACAGTACTTAGCAAGTTTCGTCAACTTTGGTTAAGTCTTTGCAGTGATGTATCCTAATTGTACACGGTTTGTCAACTATGCAGATTAACAATTAACAAAAAGAAAAAATGTTTAACTCTTTTCATTGACGTTATATTAGTATCTGAAATGAACACAACAAGTTTCTTCAACTATGATCAAGCCAATTGAAATATATATCCCTACTTAGAAAATAAGTTCGTTCAATATGCAAATTGGTAAGGCCATTTAAAGAAAATTCTCTGTTTGCCGCCCCTGGATTTTTGTAAAACCTACTAGTCAGCCAGGGAAAAAAACAAACACAGGCAAAAAACAAGTGTATTAACATAAGCTCAATTTTTATTCGGGTTCTCGTGGAAAAACCATTTTTATTTGTAATAGTGTTAACATTGTGTTTATTTTCTTAATTTTCTCTGAAAACCTACAAGGATGCGAACGGCAAACAAAGAATTTTATTTAAAGCACCTAATTAGCTGAAGTAAAAATGTTAATGACTTTCAAGAATGTTATATCATAGTATCGTCAATATACATAGCAAGTTTCATCGTCATCGACCAATTTAATTTAGATGTATATTTCAATTTTCGAAAGTTCATCAAATATGCAAATTGGCAATTAACTTTCATGTCAAGCCTTAACGTCTTTCATGGCAGATATATCCTACCGTGATAAACTTTTGAAGTAAATATTATCAAATTTTGTGCAACCATTCTCAATGATCTTGTTTCAAGCATTATTTTGTAAATAAGCAAAAAATATACAAGCTACCCTCACAAATATCTTGACTGTTTTTTTCCAGCTGACTACTCAATCTGTGAATCAAAATTGATTGAAATCGGCTGATTGATGAAAGCTGTTCATGAGATATCGTGTAAACAGACATACAGGCATAAAGACATCGGTACGACATTAGCTCACGTGTTCACACACGTGAGCTAACCCTAGTGTAATTTTAGTGTCAAACTCTTTTATTTATTTAACCGTAATAGCAATAGTGTTCCTTGATTTGTGTTCCAGTTGTTTTTAAGACAATAAAAGAGATCACTTTTGCTATGAAGTTATGACTAGATACATTATTTTATGAGAGAGAGAGAGAGAGAGAGAGAGAGAGAGAGAGAGAGAGGGGAGAGAGAGAGAGAGGGTCAGTGTCGATTCTGCAGTGCAGTGTTGTTCATGAGTCTGTTCACTATTTTTAAACATTCCTTTTCTTCTTTTGCGTACCTAATTCCTGGAGAATGTCATTTAGCGTGACGATAAATTGGAATCGGAAGCTTATGACTGCAGATCGATTGAGGGGAACACTCAAATCCACGTAATAAAAGACGAAGCTAGACCACTGTGGAGATGAATGTGTAATGACAACCCTTCATTTATATACACGTTGGTGTTTCGATAACTTATAATACGTTAAATTTCGGTGTCAGGGTACAATGATACAAAGCAAGAAAAGCATATTTATTCAAATGGTGTTTTTGTAGAGTGTACTGTCTGCAAACACAATTCACGCAGCTTATGGCCTCTGACTCGTGCCTCATGTCTCACACTCGCCAACAGAACTTCCGCAACTTTTGTTAGACACTCCATTTCAGCCGACCGATGGTGTGGCATGCAGCTAGTAACATTTGAATTTGGATTTAAATAAATTGAATAGTGACGATATCTGCTCTTAAAACAGCGACAAAGATATAAATATCTATGCCATGTCGAAATGTTAAGATCCGAGTCTTATACTTTAATTTCATTATTTTGTCACTGGAAGTAACTGTCGAGTTGACGAAAACATTTCAGGGTTAAATGAGAAAATTTTGGTAAGCTTGTTTAAAACTTGCTTACATTGACAGGTCATTTTTAATGTTTTGTTTACGAATAAAATGTGCAAATTTGCAAAGTATCATGCTATTGGTGAAGAGTATTTTTCTCTGAAGTTTGAGTTGTAATACATACCAAAGATTTTTGTAACATGATGATGACAGATATTTTAATGTTTGCATGTGTTTTTGTTTACTTTACTCAAACGGCCGTCAAGATCACCAGAAGACATTTTATTGTCTTCTAATAAAAAGCTTGAGTCATGATATCTATACTCACATAGGACATGAAGCACGCAACAAGACTTTTTTCATGTTTTTGATACAACACTCGAGCATGACATACTACTACTATGTGTCAGCACTTTCATATTTTACCATAAAAAGTAGCGAAACAGGGTTTTGAATACCTCATTACAAACTGCACAATGATTATGTTAACTGGTATATGGCACATGGTATGACTCAGAGTGGTTTTAAAGGGAGGATGCCGTCGGAACTGCGCATGTGAGAATTTCTTGTTTAGGCCAGAAGGAAAAAATAAATTGTTCTACTTTGCCCGATTTGGAATTGTTTTAATTTCGGCAAATTCATACATTGGAAATATTTTAGTACCGCCGCTGGCGGTGCCCTACACTTTTTCGGGTTTCCGTGGGCATGTGGGATTCTGAATGAGACGTCCGACGTGTCTGCACTGAACTCTGGTAAAATGTGTAGGGACAGCGGTAAAGAGGCCTAGACATGGGGCAAAAGTAAATTGAAAAAACTCAGATGCTAGGTTCTAGCAGGATGGGACAATACTGAATTGTTGGATTTCAGTGCTTTGCTGTGCATTTCAGTTTTATTCTGAGAGCATGTTGAAATACTCAGAATATGTTGTGCAAACACCGACTGTATATGCAATTCCCCATGTTATTGTTGAGAAATATAATGTTGAATTCAATAACCAGTATTGGTGTATCTTGTCTGAGATATTTCTTGTTAGCCTAACACTATAATTATTTTGCCTAGTCTGCATCCTGGCAAAAAAGTCCGAGGGACCGCGGTTACCTTTGACCGAAAAAAAAAAAAAAAAAATTCGCTCGCCGCTCCTGAACCTTGGTCCAACAAATCCAATGAACAAGACTTTTATCCCCTGGCCTTACAAACAATTTATTTCATACATGATATCAAGATGCATCACATTAACATTGCTGCAATATTTACATTTTACGATATTCATAGTTAACAAACATGTTTTAACTTTCATCAATCGACAACGGACCCCAGATACCGTGTTTACATCGGTCGTAGGGGTCCCTGGCAACCTTCGAGCAGAGTTCCGACGACACCCTCCCTTTAATTGACACAGAATAGGTTGACACAGGAGATCAGAACATTAACACATGGTCTAAGTACGCAAAATGATAATCTTTTTTTAAAATTATAGCCTGGTCACAGTGCACACTTTGGGAAAAAAGACACTGTGAAGCAAAACAGAGGCATCACTTTTGGCATCATCATGCATCTCTGTTACAGATATACAGCTGAAAAAGCTCATTCGAACGTTTACACGTATTAAAATACTACTGCTTTATTTACAAGAATGCCACAGATCAAGTACCTGATTCGCTTGTCAACAGCTTTTTACTTCATTGGCTCTTCAACCGGACATCTTTCCAATACATCGAGTATCTCATCATACATGGTATGCTTTACTGTAAAAGAATTTGTATTAATTTGCGGAAAATGCATAAATATTCACGGCCACCAAAACGTTCTGGATCTTTTCAGAATGCTTCTACGATTTTACAAGGAATGAAAATGCTTTGTCGATTTTCAACGACTATCATACTAGTGCAACTTTGAGCAATGGAAGTCATGTTGAAATAATTGGTTTAACTACTTGGTCGTTGGTGGCGCACTGCTATTGTCCTTGGTTTGTAATGATTTGCAGAAAATGCGAAATGCACCAAATATGATACTATAATCTGGGTCCCCGCCTCATTCTACCACTGCTATATATGGCCCACCATTTCAGATTGAAATCTGACCGAATAGTAACGAGGTAAGTCACCTGACAGGATCATGGAGATCAGAATCACAGGCGCTCGTCTGCCAGATCGATCGATTTTCTGCTCCAAGTCGATCTGTCGATCCCGAACTCAATCTGCCGGCCGCATTTAAGTTGCATTGGCGGGCAAATTGAGTTCGGGATCGATATATAGAGAAGAAAATCGATTGATCTAGCAGACTTCCCAGCGAACGAGCGCCTGCAGAATCCATGTAGACAAGATTTGCACCCCCTCGGTAGGCTTCTGTACAGCAAATCGTTCTTCATCTGCTGCAAATCAAAGTTGATCTTTTATATAATATTAAAATTGATGTATTTTGAAAGTATTGCGTTAAAATTTAAAAGCACACGAAATGACAAGCATGAACATTAGACTTCGAAAAATCAATGATCAAAAGTATAACTAACGTCACTTTTAAAGCCTCCAGTCCTGTCCTTTTGTGATAGCATTGCGAAGTGTAGCTCCAGTACAGTAAGTAGTTCGAGGTTTTGCCTGGGCTTGTGGGTCGGATGGTGAAACCGAGCGACAACGAGTGGGTTTTGCCGTCCAAAACACAACTGAGGGAAAGCCTTGAACTACAGCAGCTAAGGTGATGATATAATGATTATCGTTCTCGGTAATTCCAATAATCTGTTCTTTCACATGTATAGGAGGATTTTCCGCCCCCAGTTGGTAGCAGACCGAAATACGCTCTTGCAAGAATGATTTAACACAGTCAGCAAGTTGCTTCGGCTTTCAACCAGAATAAGTGGTTTCCATTCAACTTCGCCAAAGTGTTTTTTGCTCGGCAAAGTAACGACGACCATTAGTACGCCCTGGCAGCGGTAACAATGGGGGACAAATTATTATCGACGAAATATCTATTTTTCGGTTTCTTAATTTATTTCTTCATTTCGCATTTCGCCGTTTCTCGATTTTGTTTATTAGAATTAGCGGAAATGGGGAAGGGAACCAGACTACAGAATTTAGTTCAGTCGGTTCTATCAAACAGATAACCTTTTATTCTGCTGCTCTGACATTTGAAAGAAATACGGGACTCCATATCCTATTTGCATGCATTATGTGCAAAATATATGGTTAGAGTATTGGTGGATGCGATTTCTATACAGCAACAAGAGAAACAGGTGAATGATGGTTATTGGCATGGTCACAGGTGAATGATAGTTATTGGCATGGTCACAGGTGTATGATAGTTATTGGCATGGTCACAGGTGTATGATAGTTATTGGCATGGTCACAGGTGAATGATAGTTATTGGCATGTTCACAGGTGAATGATAGTTATTGGCATGGTCACAGGTGAATGATAGTTATTGGCATGTTCACAGGTGAATGATAGTTATTGGCATGTTCACAGGTGTATGATAGTTATTGGCATGGTCACAGGTGTATGATAGTTATTGGCATGGTCACAGGTGTATGATAATTATTGGCATGGTCACAGAAGCGTTGATTGTGATTTTTCTGCGCGTACCACATTGGCACCTCAAAACCTTTTACTAGTCGGTATGGTATGAAATGGTTCATAAGCACGCCTCTAGTCAAATCTATCTCGAAATGTATCATAAAACACGACAGCGTTCATGAACTACACGCAGCTGCGTGTATTTTCAGGTGCAGCCAACAGTCGCGTGTGAAGCGATACAGGACGACCGTATGCATTGGGAAAGCAGGATACATACCACACAGCAGTCGTTCGTCGGTCGCCCTCTATTATACCGTCTCATAAGAGGAGGAGAGCGTAAAAACTTTAAATTTAAGTGATGGGAAATGCCATATTTGTGGCCAAGAAGAAACACTAGAACACATCTTATTATCTGGCAGAAATGTATTTCTTTCTTTGTCATAAAAATACAACTTTGATAAAAATATCAATATCAAAAGATTAGCAATTGCAGGAATCGAAAATGATAATAACGCAACATCTGACATTATTTATTGTATTACTTCCTTTGTAAAATACACAGTGTGGAATATTCGAAATTCAATTACTCTTGATTGGATTACAGTTTCTCTTCAATCCTATGTTATGCAATTAAAATGTTATCTTTCCTCATGGATGAATACATTATAATTCACTTAAAAACTATGTACTGTTGATTGACCAATCAGAGTGCTCAATTCAGGGTGTTTTATTTACTCGTAAAGCCTTGGTCACCAAAATTCCAGAAATTAATGACAGCGCCGTAGTAAAGTACTGTCCAATCAAAAGTGAACATGTCATATTCTGTAGACATCTGGTACGTTTTTTCCCTAATATTCAAATTTGGTAACACAGCGGAAACCAGCTGCAACACAAAATCTGCGGTGGTATAAACTAATGTGCCCTAGGGCATTTATAGGATGTTCCATTACATTGGAAGGCTATTTCACAAATAAAAGTTTTAACTCATATCCTAAACATGTTACATTGACAAAGGGGACGGTTGACGTAAACACATAGAAAACGAAAATATATCAGTTAGGGGCGATAGTTTCTAAGTCGGATAAAACCCTCGTACTCGGGCTTTATCCTATACTTATAAGATGATGAACAAAACTGAGGATTTTATCACAAAGTTGTCAGGCCTTGTAAGACTTGAAGGAGAAGAATGCATCTTGAATGCATTCATATGACGATCTTTGTAATTAAACAGTTATTTTTTGTTTTTCTTTTCAGACAAGTTGCATTGTAATTTTAATGCATTCACAGTTAGATTTGTTTTATTTGCGACCATGTTCAAATCAATTTATCTTTTTCAAAAAAAGGAGGAGAGCGTGAGGAGTGTCCTCAAGCGACGGATCTTTCAGTGTATCCCTTCCACCGAAAGTAGCAACACGACCTGTATGTCGCAAATCTGGCGTATTAGAATTAAGAGTTTACTTGTTTGCGTGTAAATAACAGAAGAAGGAGAATAAAAAACTATAAAAATAAACAAAGCAACAAATACGAAGAGAGAAAGGAAATGCGAAGAGAGAAAGGAAATGGTTTTAACTTGCCATCTATCACGTCGACTCGAAACATGTACACGATAGATTTTTCCTTGACAGATGCATTTGACAAAATCCTTACCAAATGTATTCACACGCGAATGGTTATCTCCGCAATCTGAATGATTATCTCATCACGAAATAATTAATAAAGACAAAGCAAACGTTTACTGAGTATCTGTGGGTCGATAGCTGTGGTGTTTTCGGACGGGATTTCTGCCTTTTACAGGCTGGTTTTGACTTTTAACCCCCTGTGGTAGCGGGGTCAAAAACGTAAAAGTCAGAAATCCCGTCCTAAAACACAACAGCTATGGACTCAGAGCTAACTGATGATTTGCAGAAAACGGGGAGAAAAAGTTGTCCAGTCAGTAAAAATAATGCAGAAATGATAACAGTTACCCCATTTATATCGCACTGCGTTTGCTGGATGTCAGAGAACAGAAAGATATTTTTTACTCGGTATCCGATTTTTGTCGGCTATCGGAGTGCCAAAATCATTGGCTTCTGCAAGAGAAAGCGCCCTCTGATTGAGCTCTCGGGGCCACGTAGTATTAGGCATTCAAATTACAGGGGACTCGGACTGCATAACAGTAAACAAGCAAATAAAAAATAGCAAAAAAATATATAAAACGGTCGGAAAAAAGGACAGAATAAACAAAAACAAACAAGTAAATATAAACAAGCAAACAAACAAACAAACAAACAAACGACTGACAGATCAATCGTGAGACTAAAAGCGGTCAAAAAATAAAACATGGACTTAACAGAACAAACAAGTAAACAAAAACAAACAAGTAAACAAACAAGCAAGCAAGCAAACAAACAAACGACTGACGGATCAACTGTGAGACTTACATGAAACAGACTAGATTCACCGTGCTATGGGCATGGTCCCCCACTCTATAAACATGTCCTGAAGCTAGTCTGTTTCGTGTATGGCTAGTCAAACGTTGCAATATTCTTGAAGAAAAACTATTTTATTTTCATAAAAACGTTTTCTTTTTGTAAAAACTTATTTTAGTTTTGTAAAAATCGATTTTCTTTGTGTAAAACACTAATTTTTTGTGTGAAAACCTATCTCTCTTTGTGATAAAACCTGTTTTCTTTTTGTAAAATCCTATTTTCTTGTTGTAAAACCTATTTTCTTTTTGTACAAAACATTTTCTTTGTGTACGAGCCTATTTTCTTTTTGTACAAACCTATTTTCTTGTTGCAAATCCTTCATTCATGTTGCAAAACCTATGCTTGTATTCCACAGCGGCTATTCGTATTAGTCACGTGTCACAGTTGTTTGAACTTGTACTTTTTATCCGAAATATCTTCTTTTATATTCATAAAATAGGATAAACAAGTTTTGTGATTGGAAAGCTTTCATTCCTGTTGGTAAAAACTATGCCTGTTTTCCAAAACGGCCAAACGTATTGTTCACACAACCTTCGAACTAAAGATCATGGCGCTCTGGTCAGAGGTGCTCTTGTCAAGGTTACTTGCAGACTTGATCAGACTGGGGCGGTTAAAATTGATTTGTGCACAAGAAATTGGATTTTGGAATTTCATTGAAATGTTGATTGAATATTCATTGTAGTCTATGAGAGAACTGATAAATATTTTGCCACTATAAAACCAAAAACTAACAATATCTGAGCAGGCTTGTCGTTCATCAGTTTTAACTGTTCAAGGTTTTTAATGTAGGATACCACTGCATCTTCTTTGCTTGTGAAGCTTGTCGATAATGTGTATGTATTTAAAACAATCAATTCAATGTATTTCGTCGGCAATTTCCTATTCTGGAAATATCAAATGAATATTCAAACGTTTAGCTGTATTGTTATAAAAAATGTTTTTAAAAAAGAAAAAAGGTTTTTACACAAAGAAAATATGTTTTTACACGAAGAAAAATAGGTTTTTGCACAATGAAAATGGGTTTTTATAAAAAAAAAAATGGATTGTACACAAAGAAAATAGGTTTTTAAACAAAGAAAATAGGTTTTTACACAAAGAAAATTGATTTTTACAAAACGAAAATAGGGTTTTACACAAAGAAAATGGGGTTTTACAAAATGAAAATGGTTTTCTACAAAAAGAAAATATTTTTTAAAAAGAAAATAGGTTTTTCAAGAATATTGCAATGTTTGCCTTGCGCTATTCATGGATCTGCCATTTGTTTGTTTGCTAGTTTGTTTACATTTGCTTGTTTTGTTTGTTTTTGTTATTCTATTTCTTTTCTTTCTCGACCGTTTTTTCTACTTGTCTATTTTTATTCATAATTATTTTTTTACAATTATTCAGTCCGTGTTCCCTGTGTTCAAATACGTATTGCCAGTTTATCTGTCCATGAACTTCGACATGCGCAAAATTCAAAACGTATCACGCCGACTTCTTGTGATAATTACTGAAGTCATGAATCTGTAAATATGGAGATATTCCTTTCTTATTCTCTCACCGATGTCTTACTGGAGAAAGGTGTCGTCTTTTATAAAAAAATACATGCGGGTGTTCTATATTTTGGAAGACGCATATCGCTATCCCGACACTCTCCTGCATGGCACCACTGCACTCCTGCTGTGGATGGGCTGCAGATTGAGCACAGCCTTTTATTTTTATGTACAGTTCCAGTTCTCTCACTTAAAGCCTTCAAGTTAGGTGTCAAAATAGCTCCTTATCTATTGTTATGGCTGTGCACTCTTGCCGCTGGTGAGATAGTAAGTTTGAAAGTGTTTGGTATATCCAATTACGATGTGCGATTGGCCCGCAGCAAAAGTGAAGTTAAAAAGTGAGCTGGCTGTTACATCTACTGTCGGTGTCCGCTCACAGAGAGAAATGCAAACTTATTTTAAGGATATCAAGCATCGATCGGGAAAATCTGCCAAAGAGTCGGGTTTGAAAATTGATTTTTTACAAAAGGAGAATATTTTTAGTCTGCAGGTCAATTATTTTGGCTGTTGAGATGATTTCTAAACGAAATTCACCCGGGGAAAGTACGCAAAAGATGACACGGCAAGTGAGGTCACAGAAGTTTGACATCGTTTCTTACACGATCTCCAGTTCCCACGAAGCAAGTAGGCCGATCCTTGGCTACCAGCAAGTGGTTCCGGTTTACCGAACGAAGACAGACGTCGGCAAACTTGGCGACTTCTCAGCCTCGTATCGCAGGCCTGCCTGAGATAAAGTGTATTTGCTGCAAGCGGAACGTCAGTTCTTTACGCAATCCACGGTAAGTTTTTATGATGTGTTTTGTAAGTTATTCATAGAGCATCAGAGCATGGATGGACTTGCGTGCGCGCGCCCGTGCAACTGAGGGGATCTCTGAGGGGAAATGTCTTCACTATTTTAGCAATGCATGGCACTGTATCTTTCATTTGTCACTTTAAATGGGTCACAACATTTCATTTTCGGTCATTTTCAAGGCAAAACGTGACAATGATGCGAATCATCAATGTTCGCTCCAAAGTTGTCACGCTTCCCAGTGACAGCAGACGACCCTGACTCATCCGTCATCGTCAACAAAGTGTGAAAGGACCGATTTTGTTCAGAATTTTTGCGTCCCTTTGAATTCTGTTAAAGGTTAGGTCAGGCAATTGTGGTAGTGGCTTTTATCGCCGTGCAGATTGGTGCAAAGCGTCTGCAATGTTTTGTTGAACAGGTATTTGAGTTGCAAAATGACAATTGAGAATTCCACGGACAGAGTGAATAGTCCCATAGCAGTTGTGGGCCGTGCAAATCATCCATGTCGGGCAGACGATAAGTCTAGCTCTGGCCTCTGCGTACCGTGCTGTGTATTTATTTGTTATTGCTGTGTGTTCCCCGGCGTTATACGGCGTTATGTGACGGGAAGACGTATACCCTGGGTAACGCCGGGAATACATAGCTGTGGGTCCATGGTGTTTTCGGACAGGATTTCTGCCTTTACGGGCTGGTTTTGACCTTAAGGCAGAAATCCAATCCGAAAACACCACAGCTATGGAAGCCGCGCCTGTCAAAATTGTACAGTGGGGTATCCAATTTAGCTTTCCTCCGATTTTGGTTTCGATTTGGTCCAGTCTTTGTATATTTGGGCATTCCGGAACAACAAATATGCAGTGCTGTTAAATTTTGATGAAAATGCTGCTATAGCAACTTCGTTGGGTTGGCAGCGCTGAACCCGTATCTTGCACTGAATAAAGGGGCGAGTCCCAAAACCCGGACCGAGACGAGTCGAGACGAGACCATAATGACCCCTCGGGCCAGGCGTTGTAAATACATCATAATACAGTACTACAGAAAGCTTGCAGTTTGTTGAGAGTGTCAAAGATCGATGCACAAAGCAAGAGATAGCACAATCAACGATTGGAACAACTGAAAAAAAGATTTGTTGAGGTTTTTCAACTAGAGTTCAAGGCGAGCTTGAAACATGCGAACTGCGACGCGACGTCGGCATTATGGCCTAAGCGATAAGCGCCAGATTCAGATTCTACTATGATATCTACTGAGAATTCAAAATAGGTAACCTTGTATTAGAAACATTTAAGTAATCATTTTTTAGAAATTAGATTCACCATTTATAAACACATTATAGGAAAGTAAACTGAGAGCTCATATGTTTAATTTTATTACAATGGCTCTGCACCATTTTTCTACATTACCGCTACTACAGTACATGTATGTTATGTGTGTGGAATCTGAGGCAGCCTCAGATTAAGATTCAGATTCGGAGATCTATGTAACCACTGACTAGGATGTACGAAAATGAACAAGCATAAGTCGATGGTAGGAGTGGGATATCTCTTCTTTGACTAACTAAGACAGAAGTGGAACAACGTACTTTTTTCCCGTGGCATTGATACAGATGCTGCCTATGTGCAAAAAAACGTAACTTTTCTATCAGTAAGATAGGAGGTCTTTTGGGCTCGTCTCGACTCGTCTCGGTCCGGGTTTTTGGACTCACCGAATAAAGGGATGTCGTCAACAGTCGAGTGAGTGCAAGTTCAAAGCACAGTGATATACGACTGTCTGCATCAGTACCTATCACCCCGATTATATAACCTGCTATGGCATTGGGACTTTTCTTGACCCGTCATCTATGATTCGAAGTATCATTGACCTAGCAAGAGTTTAAGTTTTGGGTTTCCTCAAGCACAGTCTGTCGAGTCTTGAACCTCTCCAGAATTTCAACTTATTCTCTACCCCGTAAAACTACTGGTAACAGCGTATATACACAGACTACATGCGACAAGTGACATTTTTCGTTGGTGCTCAATTAACATTTCATGGGAGGTCAATGAAAGGTATACTGCATAACTTAAGATCATATAGGATGGTTAAAAATACAAACCGTGTGAGTAGTAGTCGCTCTGAGTTTTAGGATTTGATTTGGCACAAAAGGGCACATCTGACCATAACAGCATCAACCCTAATGCCACTGCTGGACTAAACTTTAGCTTTGATCAATACTGGTACAAGCAGAATTAATACAAACAAATAAAAAATTTAAAAAACAACAACTTAATACATGCACTCAAGGAGTGCCATAGGGCAAAAATGACAAAGCTCCAAGTTAGGTAAAGGAGACAAGTCCGGTAGTCTACGGTTAAGCCTTTATTAAAAAACCAACGTTTCGACCACACACAGGAGGTCTTCTTCAGGGTCTAAAATAATAACATGAGCGGATAAAAAGGATTAAAAATAAAAAACCAACAACGATACAACACAGTAAAATGAAAAGAGAGATATTGCGTACAAGAGATGTAAAAGTAAAGCTGGGCTTTGCGCGTATCATAGGAAATGTAAAATCAATAAAACAAGTGTAAAAGATATGTAAAATCAAAAGCGGGATTCAAACAGGTAATAAAAAGTGAAGGCAAAACGAGATATTGACAGCAAACTGGTGTCTGGAAAGCAGTATGAACGAAGAAATAACTTACAATACTGGAGAGCTGTAAAAACCGATCGCACTATGATGGTGAGAAAAGGCGAATGACAAAGCCTAACAAAGTACTCCCTAGAGTACTCCCTCCAAGTTACATTAATTAATAATACATTTTCAGGGGAGAACCATTTTGTTTGAGGGGTGGGGAGGAAGTGGGTGTGACAGTGTTTTTCCCCTGTTGTCAGCCCTGCATCAAATTATTTCTTTTGTTCATTACTACACCCACATGCCACTGGTTAACAAATGCACCTATGCTTTCAGTGTTCTGTGTAAGTAGCAATAAGTAGAGGTATACATTATTTCCACCTTTCTGTTATCTCAGTATGATGCATAACTTCAAGAGAGAAGTGGTAAAATATGCATGAATACTGATTTGTTGAGGGAGTGCTCTACTACCGACCCCTATGAGTGTTTTTCCTCCAAGCAGTCATAATACAACCCCCCCACACGCCCCTCCCCCACCCCCCCCCCC
>LD342616.1:601429-621630 GCA_001465055.1 Ptychodera flava | reverse complement strand
CATTGTGTTTGAGTTTATCAGACTTTTGTCATGCTTAAAAATAAGTAATGTTGTCAGACATCTCAGCACTGCCATTGTCAGTGTATGCCAAAAGAATATTAGAGATCAGATTTCCCTAATATTGTTGATTGCAGGGATATTGCAACAATTTTTTCACACTTTCTGTCTGTTTAACATTATTTTCTCAAGCTATTACATGATCAATTTTATTTTAAATAATCCTCTGCCCCCGTAAATTAATGGTTCTCCCCTTACTGCTGCATTGTGCTTTGCTGCAACTTTGTTGTACCCATATTTATTAATACTTCTGAAAGCAAATCGAAAACCACATATTGGTTTGTCACATGCTGTTGATACATGTGATACTGATATACTTAGCAGATTGTTGTAATCAGACCATATCAAAATTTTACTGAGATTGATCAAATTTCAGGTATAAGGGCCATGCAGCTATGTCAGTTTTGCAGATTTCTTGGTATTATACACCAAGTTTATGTTCTTTGATAGTTTTGGACACAATGAAAAGTAAAGATTTTGCTAGACTTGTCTCATTGCCCAAGACCTTTCATGCAGCAAAATCTACTTAAGGTAGAACGCGCCTTGGGGACAGATATTTGGACTCTCAAACTTTTAAAAAATTTTCTGATATACCACTTGTGGGGGTTCATTTTAAAGCTCTTGGGGTTAGAAAAATTTGCACCAGCTTAGTTTTTTGAAATTCGAAAAATTCTATTTCTCCATAGAGTTAACACAGGGATGGCAGCCATTTTGAATTTCAAATATAGCTAAATCTTGGATAATTTGTTTCTCTGGAACCAAAGTTTGCATGGTGACCCCCAATTTTTATTCTTGATTTTGAAAAAGGATGGTTGAAAGATTCCTTTTAAAAGGAAAGTTTGAGCAAACGTTTGAGTCGCCACTTTCGAGGCACATACTACCTTAAGGATGGCAGGTGGGAAAATAGTGTAGGCTAGGTAACTGTAAATTCACATATTTTCTTGTGACCTCAAAGTGGCACAAAATTGCTTTGTTTTGACATATTTACAGTAAATATAGTTTCATGGGCAGTCGCCTTAGTGTTCCCTCTGAGGAAGTCTAAGCCACATTTTTATAGGATTTAACAGATTTTGGTGACTTTGTTTGTTTAAATTCCAAAACTGCCTTTTTGGTTTACAAAACCCTGAATCAGTGAATAAACCAGATAGATGCTAAACTGCATACAATATAACATTGTTTTGGATTCCCAGCTGTTTTCACGTTCTTAACCTTTGCCCAAAAACTTCCCACTCTCAGCAAGTGTGTAGGCTGTGTGTGCAAGTGTATGATTCCTGCAAGGGCGGAACTTTGCGGGCTAGCTTCTAAATGTTGGGTAGAGTTTCATCCACATTAACTAGCTTTTATATGAAGTGAAATGTCCCTGGTGTGCCAGCACGGTTTTAGCAAACTGCCTTGAAGTACGGTTTAAACGATGACAGATGTCAGTTGATGTTAGTTTGGTAAATATAATGCAGTATGTAGCAGATTTCAGACTGTGTAAGAATTCAATAGGTCAGAAAGTCTCAGTAACAGACAGACACAAATGGCTTTTGTACAAGGAGGAAACAGAAAAATATGCATAAAAATGCAAAAATGGTTTCTGAACAGAGAAACACAATATTTTTTAACAATTGCGATGTGTAACTGACCAGGGTCAATTGAACATTATAATGCAAGTGTTTGTTGTGGGATGTTCTGAAACAAATAATTTGGGAAAAAAAATGGAAAAGTTCAAGTTTGAGAATGGGCATGGGTTCAATGGAAAAAGTTCTTACATCTTACAAGTGTTTTGTAATTTTTCTGAATGAAGTTTTATACATGTTGAGTAATCTTGTGAGATTTTAGTGTGGAGTTTTGGAGCAAAGATGCTATCCCACAGTTAAGTTTTCAAGCTGCTCGTAAAATATCCTATCTACATGTAACATGAATTAGGTAGTCATCCTTTTCAGTTTCAGGACCAGAATGTCAAGTGTCAATGTCAAATGTCAGTGGTTACATTGTGCTCAATGTCATGTGCATGATGCTCCATCATGCAATGATGAGTTAGTCAAGACCCTATTCTGTACCCCAAATAAAATAATCATAGCAATAATGTACCCCCTCCTGGCCATAATGGACTGAAGCAAACTTTGCACTTCATAATGTACACAGCTTTGCCTAATATGTTGTGCAAAGTTTCCTTTCATCCATTGTGGACTGGAGTTGGTACATTATTTTTGTGTAAATTGCATCATGGATTGCCTTATCAAATTAAAATAAGAGTACATTAAAATAAATGTACATTAATACATTGTAGCACCATGCTGCTATTAAAATAAATTTAGTCAACACTTTTCAATTCACATAACAGTACAAACCATCAGAGCATATCAATTGTTATGCTTTGGACCCATGAAACCACTCCTGAAACATAAAACAGTGTTGGTTTGATCATTGATTGATTGTGGAAGCCTGGAGAGTATATTTGGCCTCTGTTTTTACAAATCACAGCCTTTATGGGTGTGTTGACATTAAATCAAGTCAAAATTTTCCTAAAATTCAATGCCAGAAATCAAATTGCAAATATAGTTCCAATGTACTTGCCCATCTTCCTAACCTCAGAAATGGCTAAGTGAAAGATTTTCAGAAGTATTCAAGAGAGTTTGGTATGAAGCTAGTCCACAAGCTGTCAATTGGTAACATTGAATTTTTAAGTGACATGATGATGCAAATTGTCAGTTGGGCTCACAAACACAAGGAAGAGCCATTACTAAAGTTTAGGAATTAGGGAAATAGAAGATATCATATAGCTCATACAAATACATTTTTGTCTGTTTTTCCTGTGAGACTGAAGATGGACCATAGATAGGACTCTGTCCTCAATTCACATTAAAATTATAACTATATAATAGTATAATGTGTAAAGGATATGCCACAGCTGTTAATTAAACCTAAGGGGTCTAAACGTAATCTTTGAAGGAGAGAAGTCATTAGAATGCCAGTGTGCATATATTTAATGTATTCCAACTTATCCAAGAGTGGATAAATTTTCCGGAGTTTGCGTAATTTTCTTCCTTTTGTCTGATGTGAATATTACTTTGCCAACGCAATTTATGGCTTGCATGTTATGTTCATGTTTTAACCACAGCCCACCAAATCTAGTAATGGTATACATTAGAGTGATTTAAAAAATGTTGTCACAGCTTGTTATCTCTATTGTGGTTCAGTGTCCCACATTTTAGCTATAATATGATCTGCTGTTTGTCAGGAAGGTCTATCAGCCAGCCTTGCACACAGATGGATTGTCCTCCTTTAATGTTACATTGTTCCCATTCTATGATAGTCTAGAGACACTGTAGTATGGTTACCATCACATATGCGATTTCAAAATTGTATCTCTCTTCTGTAAATGATGTAGCACAAGCCAAACAACTGTATGGTTCTATACAACTCATCAATGGACGTTAATGAAGAATGTAGGACAAACGTATGGTAATGAAAAAATTAACAAATAAATCATTTTCTCTATCTGATGTAATGTAAGAACAACAAATTCTGAACCTTGTTAGCGAATATGCATATACCATATATATATATAGATAGATATATATATATATATATATATATTTTATAACTCAGTGACAACTCTTGTCATTTTCCTTTAAAAATAAACATCATCAACATTTCTTCTTCAAACTTAAAAGTACAATTAGATGCGAGGATTGGTGGGGAGAAATGATGGAACGTGATGTTAATTAAAAAATACATAAAGAAAAGTACGCTCTCCTTTAATGTAATGCGACTTGGACAAGCACCATTGATCATAATGTTTATAATTAATTCTAATTTCCTCAAATGGTCTTGTGCGTCAGTACTGCATTGTATGCATTTAATTTAATCATTTACAATTATCAGATTGACAATGTCCTCTATATTAAATACAAAATAAACATGCACATTTGAAATAATTAATGTGAACAATTAAGATTAGAAGAAATCATATATACATCTATCTTTTACAACAGATAGCATGATGAAAAGGTATAACCTTACTAAAACTTGTTAAGTATGTTTAGTAAGAATGGTTGATGATATACCTATAGTTTCAGAACCCATATGCTCTCTGAATGCATCCACACTTTGCTGCTTTAATTATTGAGAAACGTGGCAACAGCCGCACTGATAAAGGATATAGTAGATTTATTTCCCAGTGTGTAATTCAACTTGATAGGGTTGCTGTTACATTTCTTATCTTTGAAAGGTATCAAATGTAGTCTCCATCTTGACACCATAGATCATTTACTCTCACAGAGCTTCTCAGACTACACAATACACCGTAATCCGTGATCGTCCCATTGCTATGAGGAAGCCCATGCATGTACTGTAGATCAAACAATTTGAGCTTTTGCTATCCACATTTTAATCAGTGCACTTTCGTTGACGTGGCAGCCCTGGAGAATATCAAGGAACAGTTGATGCGGTTAACTCTCTGTAAGATGATCAGTGTGTGAGTGATAGCTTGCGCAGCAGCTAGGCCACCAAAAGGCAACTCACTTGTACGCATGCGCATGCGTCACTGCAGTGCAATCGGATGAAAATTCTTGCCGGCATTATAAGTCGCTTCCATTGAAATCCCACCATGTTTATCAGTGTGACATCGCATACTACTGCTCCAAATTTTTTCTTTGATCAAGATTTACAATCAAAAGGTAATTCAGAATTTGAAAATAAATGCATCAATTTATTTGGGATGAAACATAATGCACTGTCCGATAGCGTCCAATGCGCGACCGGGCAGGCGTTATCAAGAGTCACAGCCCTGACACAAAGTACGCTGCAGTGTGCTGATGATAGTCGGGTTCAGCAAACAGCTGCAATAGCCAGCGAGGCCACCACCACCCATGATGAAGAGGAGCATTTTAAAAATTATCCAAAATCCATCTTTTGTGAACAGTGAATTAGCTGTCACTTTATTGAAATTACACAGCTGCATGAGCTCAAGGGTTAAACCCTACATGTGTCTCTGCTGTTTGATTCTATTTTATCAGTATGAGTTTTTAACAATTGATCAATTGTCAATACAAACATTGGCTTTTTTAAAAATTTGATGGCCCTTAGAGAATCTAGACTCACTTCATCCAAGTTTCTTTTGCAATTAAATATACAAATAAAGAATATTTTTACAGTTACATTGTAAAGACTTATTTTTATGGATGACTAATTGTTGACCAAGACCACTGTGGTCACGTGTAAATGGAAAGGGACAATGATTACTGTAAGATTGTTCTCACATACATTGTACCCCTTCACCACAGCAAATGTAAGTGAAACATTTGGTAGAGCTAGAATGCGCGCCTCGGGGACAAATATTTGGACTCTCTGATACATTATTTTTTGGTCTGCCACTTGTTGGGGTTCATTTTGAAGACCATGACGTAAAGTTTTCTCCAGGTTGCTTTTGTGAAAAATTGAAAATTTAATTTTCCTTATAGAGCTAACACAGGTTGGCGGCTATTTTGAAATTAAAAGTGTCGGTAAATATTGGTTAATTTGTTTGGTACCAAATTTTGCACAGTGAACCTGATTTTTATTCTTTGAAAAGGATATAGTAGGACGTTTCCTAAAAGAGAAAAGTTTGAGCAAAAGTTCAAGTCTTTCAGTTTTGAAGGGCGAACTATCTTAAAAGTTTGTGGCAAAGACCAGTATTTTGTCTATATTGTTGTCTGAATTTCAAACACAGCAAATTCCCTCGACAAATTTGCATACAATGATCAAAACACAACCATGAACCCATGCCCTTTGATGAAGAAACTTTTCACCATGTGTTTATAAACACACATTTGATATATCCATTAGCGTTTACTCATAATAAAGTTTACATGTATGTAGGTCTGGTTGAAACGATCACAAGGCCTCTAGAAGTCATCCCCTGATGCACATTAGTGAAGTACTGTTTCTAATTTGTGTTTTGTAACTTTGTCAACCTTAAGACCTCGATAATATGAGCAAGTCATTTTTGTAGATTTTCTATCGTAAATTTCAAGCTGAATTTCCCATTGCAAGGTTTGGCCATCTGTTGTTTCTTTGTGTTATTCTTAAGTTGGCATAACTACACTTTCATATTTGTCTGATTGTGAATTTAGTGTTTATATACCGGTATTTATTATCCACTGCAGACAAAATCTGTTGGTTGTCGAAGCTGACGAAATCTGTGGGTTTCACTTTCCATTGCACTATAACTTATTTCAAACTATAGTATATTAATTATAATTAGAGTAAAATAACTAAATAAATATATTCATTAGAATTAAGGTGACCAAAATTCCTACGGCTTGACCATTGTGGGGTGAACAAATTATTTTCAGACCCCTCAGCCAAAGGGCATGTAATGTATATCTGCATATGATCACTTGACTCACTCGGCTTCCACTTAACCACATGCACTAGCTAGTCAACATTTTATAGTTATCTACTGAATAATATACTGGGCTTTTTAGCCACTAGAACTCAGAAGCAAGAAAACTACTAGCCCAGCCAGGCCCCTTGACATGTGACGGGGACAGTGGCCATAAAGACTACCAGTCTGCAGATCTGACAGGGGCTTGATGGCAAAATAGATTGATGACTGACCTCATGCACATAAAACACTGAGGTCACTGTCATGAAATACAATGTTCATTTGTAGTTACAGGCGTCACATTAACTTTCTCAGTGCACCTAATGCTACTCAACAATTGTACTTCCCCTTAAAGTACTTAACAAAATTTTTGGAAGAACGTACGCATTTGAAGTGCTCTAGTTTAGTATTTAGCCCTGGCTCACTTAAATTAAGCTCTTCTTTTATACTTTCTGTGCATCAGAGATGATAATTCTTAATGCAATATCACTGTGTAATGACTGGATAAATAGAGTCTTGCTTATCACTCTTTTTATATGGATTAGAATATAAAATATGAGGTTATTACGACAATACCGGAAAGGATGCACTGGGACTTTGATGCAGCCTATCACCCCATGCAAAGCGGAAGGTGATGCACAATGTCAATGTCAGAGTGCATCCTTTGAGGTATTTTCATGATAACCTTTTTATTGTACATCGAACATTTGTGACTTGGCATCAAATATTGTCCAAGTGTTGACCGTTATCGTGCATTGTCTACAATTTTTCTTTTGATTTAGAGCGCAAGTGGGGAACCTCATCTTGGACGTGCTTCTGATTAGCCATTGCACTATACATCTAGACATTCTGGCAATCGTCCAAAGGGTCCCTTGAACCTCTTAAACAGTAAATGTTCAGATCCAGTAGCAGGGGATAGGGCGTTTGGAAACGGTAAATGTTATGGAACAGACAGCCGTTTTACAACATGCAAAATTCTGTTGTTCTCGATGGTACAGTAGATGAATATGGCCAAATGTCATGGAACAGACAGCTAATTGTTTTACAACATGCAAAATTCTGTTGTTCTCGATGGTACAGTAGATGAAAATAATGGCCAAATTAACCCTTTGAGTGCTTTAATTTTTGCCACCAAAATTTTTGTGTATCAGTTTTCCAATTTTTTCTGTAATTTTCTTGATAATTTTTGATTAAATGGACATAACATTCTATTGGCTACAGTTTTTGATCAAAATTTAGGGAAGATCCGAATAAAAAATTTTGGCACTCAAAGGGTTAAAGATATTTAATATCTTGTTTGCCTTGATTAGCTTAAATGCTGTTAATCCATGTTGGAAACGGAAAAATAAAATAATTTTGAAGTAAATATGAATTTAAAAAATATAAATTAATCTATACATGTAAATGAAAAAATCGTAGGGACTTATTGATCAAACAGTATTTTGTACATTTAATACGTGAAACTGGCAATCTGCACTGAATTCCTTATGTCCATCAAGTAATTAGGGTTCTTGTACTCCAAAGCTGCATCATCAACTAGTGATTCTGTATCAAACTTGTTAGCAAATCCCTTTTGAGAATGCTATGCACACTTAACAAGACTGGGTGTAATATTCGTATGATAATCAAGATTCATGGAGGGCTATCTTATCTTTACGATGTACCAACTCTTTCAGAAAACATTATCGCCAGCTTAAGACACCTGAAGAATTCATCATGTGAATGCAGTTGCTTTTAAAATTTTAACAAACTTACTGAGTCTAGTTGTCTGCAATTTGCCAGTTTTATGGAGACCGTGGTTTCATTTTGGGTTTTAATAATTGTATAACTATGAACATGAACGTACATATCCATTCAATGATTTGAAGTGTGCAAAAGCCTAGTTTTAGGTATGGTAACAGTCAATGTGATCAAATATTTTCCATCACTTTTATTATTTGATAGTAAAAGAAAGGTTAAATTTCTCAATTTCATTTTGCTGTAGCTCCATGGACATGTGACAGTTCTGACAAAGGTGTTCCTCAATCATGAATTAGGAACATTTACAGTTGATGTTACAGTAGTTAACTTCCTAACATTCACAATATTTATGTATTGAAAAAATCCCTCAGTTGTTGAAATATTTATTTGGCAGGGAGTAACAAATATGAAATCGGATTCTATCTGTAATTAAACATAAACAATATTGCAGATATAAGAAAGTTGATTCAGGACATGGTGCAACAACTTTTGAAAAGATGCTCTTTAACTTATGAATACATTACAAGAAAAGTTTTCATGCATTTTGTTTTATGAAAAAAAAAACATTTAAAAGCCCACTTCAGAAAATATCAGCAACTGTCCAACGTACATGCAGGATGTTTTCCTCCATTGCAGCCTATTGTCTAGTTCATGGTACACATACAGATATTTTTATGTAAATGTGTGCAATTACAAGTCACAGAACTGCTGAATCTGCAAAGTATAAAGTGAAATTACCATTGACTAATCATTCCACGCAAGTATTTATTTCTTCAGATGTATTTGCTCACTGCAGTCATATTGGAAAAATTCCGTATGTTTTGAATCTTTTTAGATGTTTGTCAGATTTTGCTGGATTTTGCTTGGTAATTTTATCAAATACTTTACATGTAATAAAGAGCACCCTCAAGTGTCAGGAATTTAAAATTTGTCATTTGTACCACTGCGAAAGTGGTACTCTCCAGTGAATCAATACAGTCAGTACTTATATGAAGATGAGGAAGGGTTGGACACAATGGTGAGCATAGGACTTTGAATCCGCTGAGTTCAACACCGTCACCTTACTCAGCTTTTGGACTCTCCACCTTCATGATTTTAAGTGCCAAACAAAATGATAGCCTGATTGTGATAATATTAATGCCTACCCATGTGTTACTCTAACACATTCTGTACAAGTACGATTGAGGTAGATGGACGCAGGGATCTATAGTTATAATAGTTGTAGGATTAAGTGCAGATGTAAGATATTCAGCTTTAACACAAGGACTGTTGAGGTCATTTGAAATGTGCAAATAAAATGGCTGAAAACGCTACAGGCATGTAAAATGTTATAAACTTAGGACTTCCCAAACTATTGTCATTTAATGAATGAGTGTTCATATAACATCAACAGGTATATGACAAAAAGCAGCCCTCAGGTGCTGATGAGTAATCATTCCTAGCTTATACAACTCTGCTAATAGTATTTTCAATCTGTATACAGTAAAAAAATATGCTATTGTTATAAGAATGGGAACCACCAAAGTTAAGTGTTAAAGTGGTTACCATGCAGTGTGAATGTATACTTTAGAGATGACCCCTTATGCTATAAATCTGTGGTTATGAGAACCAGGTTGGTTGATTCTAGATGACACAACAGTGTATATTTCTCTAATTTTCTTGAAATTTTACACAAAAAAAATTCAAAAGAAAAGACCGTGGACTAAATTTTGCCATTATTGTTATGCTAACTAGAATATAAATGAAATCAAGGGAAGGGATTTGACAACAATCTGTAATAATAGACCAGTGTAAAACACCACATACATTATGTCTTTTAGTATGATCTTTGCGAAATTGTTGTTGCTTCGGTTCATGTGTGGTAGGCGGAAGTTAGCTGTAGAGATAGCCCCTTATAAGTTTTTTTACTTTGTTTTTTTTATATTTTTTTTTGAGGGGGGATGTGACATGAAATGGACGACAAACATTTCCAGTACAAAATGTTGAATAAATGTAAACAAAGTGGCTTGGGGAGATGAAGCGTATCTATTTGTAATATTTGTAGATTTTCTTATAGATGCAGATTCTATTATTGAATTCATCATGTGCCATCATAGCCATTTTAATATTCCATAGTCCTGAAATTTCGGAATGAGATGAACACCAAATGAGGAGATGCCCCCTAATTCCTGTATCACTCTGCATTAGTCATTAAAATTCCATTAGCATTTATTATTGATCATGTTTAGGTTTTAATTTTCATGATGAAAAAAAGCTTTTCAAGTAGGTCTGTGTATGGCTGATGACGTATTGACGTAGTTCATATGCATGGCTATGCTGTTTGTCAGTTTATTGTATGACTGCTGGCATTCACAAGCACAGCTAGTGCAACTATACTGGATTCTCATATTTTCCGGGAACAGCTTTACAAGTAAGTGCATTGTCTTTCTTCAAGGATTGAAACTTAATTAAGAAGGTCATTTGTCTTAAAATTGCTTATCATTAGGGTAATGTGTTAAAATTGGTATTTTTTAATGGGCTAATTGTTTCTGATTGCTATTGTGTACAAAATTTTAACACAATTGAATGAAGCAGAACCACGTATATGTGGAAGTATTGGACATATATTTTACTTCCAAAAGAAGCTACTGCCATTGACAGCCAGGCAATGAAAGGAAATTGAGATGCCATATACTGCTATTGGCAACCATATAGAGGGACACTGTTATCAAGCCTTCAATGCTGGTGACTTCAGTTCTAAAGTTACCATTTCAAACCATCATTTAAGGAAAGAGAACCCAAGGTTTATAAAATTTAGACACGTGTGTTGGTCATTTCAGTTGCATTTTAGACAATTGGGAGTAGTGTAAAATTGCTTTGTTATCATACATCCCGTATATCCCATGAATGCTTCCTAGCTTCTATACATTCATAAGTAGGACAAGTATGTTAAGATTTTTAATCGTACTAATGTAAATGTCACTTGTCCTAGCAGCTGATAGTAAATACTAGATACTCACACTGACATGCACTCTGGTAAAAAAAATGCCGTACCAGTTGATAAGGAACGTGAATTATTTTTCGTCCTTGCGTTGGCAAATATTATTCTGGGCAGAGGAATGGAGTGCTAGGAATTATCTGAAGCTGAAATTAACATGATAAACTTGATCAAAGCTTGTTTGAAAGCTGTTTGTTTGTTCGTAGTCAGACAGAACGTGTTCCAGTAAATTTTGAACAAATCTGTATTCTATTACCATAGTGTAGTTGTATGTACTTTGCTCTGCGAAGTTAGCACATGCATTGCAACTGAAAGAGTAACTTTTGCTTATATTTTCTTTCAGCAAACTTTCAATAAGCAAGAACAAAACTGGGTCACTCTGCAAATTTTATCAATAGAGAAGCAAAATCACCTGAAACGCATTGAAATATTGAAATATTTCAATATTCAATATTTGAAATTCAAAATGTTTGGGAGTGTCACTTATTGGGAGAAAGTTTCCATTTTGAAAAATTATAAAATATAGCTAATTCATGGTCTGAATGTCTGTCCCAAACTATACTTTAAGGGGGAGCGGCATATTACCAACAGTTTTTTTCAAAATAATATTTCTCATCAAAGATGACAAGGAAACCCCCTCATATTATATATTTTCAAAAAGCAAAGACTCTAATGTTTAGTATGGTAACAGTAGTTTACTCAAAGGATGAAGTGGTGTATATTTGGGATAAAAACGTCAATTTTGGTATTAATGATAAGAATTAATTTAAAGTCAAAAATTTTATGCTATTTTCTGAAATGTAATATTTCACTAGAAAGAAGAGTATATATTCACTAGAAAGAAGAGTATATGTAGATAAAACTGACTATTTTATTTTGCATTATCTATCCTCACTCTAAAATGGCAAGGGTTGAAAGACTGACACTCAAAAAAGTGATTAAAATCATGATTAGATCATGATTAGCAAAATTAAAGTGCCACTTATTCAAAATGTAAAAACTTTATTGCCAAACAAAATAGTCATTTTATTATATAGCATTTACAAAAATAATGTGAAAATTTCAGAAAATTTGACCCAGCCAGAGTGGAGTAATTCTTTGGAAATTTTTAAATTTGGAGGAAATAGAAGCTAGGAAATTGGGTGATTTGCATACATTTGTATAAATTAACATGTCTTCATCATGCAACTTATGACTGCTTGCCAAGCTAAAACGTGAACCAAACCAACTTTTTAATCTTGGGTTGACAAATTAAATAAAACTGAATGAATATTTGCAAAAAAGTGATTTTTGCACAAAATAGGCTGCGTTTGGTGCAGCATTCCCTTAAAGGGTAATATTTGTTTCTTTTATAATAGTCTTGGTTTTCTTATGAAACAAACATATTCGTATTCTTCAATAATAACTTGCATATTGTGCTATAATGTACAATTTATTTTTGGCAAATGATTCCCACTAACATGCATTTTGGAATAGAACAAGAAAGGCTTTATTCATGAAGAACAAGAGAACTGAAAAATACATGTATCAAAAGTTACAAGCTAATGGAACTAAGATAGCTTTATTATTTGCACTCAACGAGAAATTTGAAATATTTTTAGCAAACTAGAAAGATGAAATGTTGCTGTTATAATCTTTGTATCAAAGTTTGCATACAATGAATGCATCTATGTTGCGTTAGTTGAAATCAGATTCTTTTGAGAAAAGATAAATTAGCATGAGGTACCGCCTTTGGCATTGAGGACCTTATGGTGTGGAATGATGTCATTGTTGTCATGGCAACAGACCCTGATTGGTTTAAAGTGGTCTCCTAACAATTTGCATAAAGGTTGCAGATAGATGTGTAATGGATGATTTGTAATGAGAAGGGCAGTGCTATTACGTTCTTGTTTATCTTCTGAAAAAGTCTGTTTATCAATAACAGCATGAACTCTAAATCTTAAGGGTATGATTTTAGGAGAATGGCCCCCAGGGACATATTTTTGACACTCAAATCTTCATATTTTATTTTTCTAGTCATAGTAGTTTACATAAGTAAGAAATAAGTTTTCTTCAGTAGAGATACCTCTGGCTCTTCTTATCCTCAGCATTTTGCCAAATTTGTTGATCAACACACAGTGCAATGTCAAAGGTCAACAAGGCTGGCAGGACTTTGCGCCAGACAGTCTGCTTTCACTCAATATATCATAGTTTTGATGGTCAAACTTACTTGTATATACTTGTACTTACTTTATAAATATTTCACCATAACTGTGATTTGGAGTTTCTATCAGAGGCTTACGAGGTTGCCTGCCTCGTCTATACTCTTTTGGACTGTGGCTAATCAGTGCCCTCAGTGACCTGAGAGCCTCAGGGCTCTGAGATCTGACTGGGGCTCTGAAAACTCAACTCTATCATGCCACATGTCAATGCAAGCACACCACTGGTGCCACATATAGACATTGAATTTCATCTCTCAACAAACAGTCTCAACAATCGTGCGACATTGTCAGTTGAGCTCTGTATAGTTTTGGTATGTATACATACACAAAAACTTGCAACGTAGCAGCATCGTCTTTTCTGTCAATTTATACAGCCGTATATAAAATTGCTCATGACTGTGAAAGGATTCCAGCCTAGTGAAAGTACATACCCTTACTTTCTTGCTCATGCAACTTCTACACAGGAAGAGTTCCAAAGTGTACATACGATGAGTATATCAGGAGACTAAGAAGATGGTATAATTACAGTGTGCCATAATTTGGCAATTATTTAAGAATGAAGTAAATACCATTGATTTCATAGCCAACTAGGGGAATATATTTAGTAATTAGAGAATGCCAGTAACTTGTTCTTCAAGGCTGTAAACTAATTTACTACTACAGCCAAATGAGCAGCTACATGCAGTTTTACGGCATTGACAGCAAATGAGAGTATGCATGACGCTAGATGTAAGTTTTAATACCCAGGTACCAAAACTACTAGAGGTTTTATAAATACTTTAGCAAACAATTAATATTCATACTCCATTGTCACAAGGAAAGCAATCTCGGCTCCTTCACTCATTGAAATTGCAAAGCTATAGCTGTACGTAAATTATGTATCAAGCTTCGTTGCCAGGTACTGTTGTTGATGTCTTGCAAATTCTAGCCCACAAAAAGTTAAGTTACAATGTAGTGGTATGACATATACTGTCTCAGTGTCTGCACTGTATGCGTACTGCAATCAATTGTGGTATAAAAGTGCATATTTTAATTTTTATCCAAGTTTGAAGAGCCCCTCCGTTCAAAGTGGTGAATAGTATCGGTAACACCTATCTTACCTTAAATGTGTCTTAAAACAGAAGCTGTCCATGTTATTCACAGTCAAGTTGAGCTGATGTATTGTTAACAATTGATTAGTGCAGCAGTGAACGTGAAATTGATATTAGAGCTTTAATGCGAGAAGTGCGTCATATTATGTAATTGTATGATTTCAAATAGCTTCTGATGGATTTCAGGCTTGTGACTAGTATGAAAAGATAATTGTTGCATTTTAAAATACCGATAAAAACTCGGGTGAAGAAAACCATCAATTAAAGGATTTAAAGGTACCATTTGTGCCATTTATTACCAATATTATTTAATCATTTGCCCAGAATGTGTAAAGAAACGACTTGTACTTGCATGTAGAGAAAAGTAACCTGAAACTGAAATAAAAATTTGGGGCAGTAAAATCAGAATTGCACGTACACCACCTAGAGAGTTCATTATACACATATCTTCAAAGGTTGACTAATTAAGACCTTCAGTGGCTGCAAATGATAAATTTGAGTGTACATGACAACTATTTGTGATTTATTATGTCTTTGATGGTATCTACATTAAGATTTAAAGCAGTGTGTCCTCTTAGTAAGTGAGTCATTTTACTCTCCTGCAATCAAACTAATATTTAAGAGGCCAACCATTTATTTTAAATAAACTAAAAATTAATCTTAGATCAAGAGGAATTATCATAACAGTAATATTGTTATTTTGCTTCTCTTAGGGCAAAAGAAATATTGTGTAAGTTTTCCAGCTTGTTTTAAGTAATTAATGAAATTGTTTATGTAAATAATGCTACAAATGTCACATCTGGGGAAAAATGCCCAAATGTTTGGATTGATGGCTTAATATGGAATTCTTTTTCTGAAAAATTATATTGTATAAACAGAAATAATGCTTTAATGAATGTATGGCTGTATTTGGCGTAAAATAATCTTAAAATCATAATTGCTTGATGAAATTAATTAAAATGTCATATGTGAGAGAAATCATCATTGTGATGTTCTTCATTAACGGATTTGCTGCTTGGGTGAATTACAATATTTGACCTGTAATTTATGAGTTTCCTCACAAAATGACTGATTTTAAAATGAGCGTGATTTCTGTCTGTTCAAACTTTAAGCCGATGAAAGTGAAAATGCAATTTCAAGGTCGCAGTACAATGATGTGCAATTACAAAGTTGTATGTGGACTACAGGATATTAATGCTGTAATGGACCTCCTTGTGTCGCCATCATTGCAAATGGTCCCATTTTACTTTATCCTGAAAAGAGCGTTTCAAAATTCCTTCAATTACAAGGACCAAAATACAGTTATTCAATTTCTCCTTTGTGTCAGCAATCATATTTAATCACTCAATTTCATTTTTTAATGCCCCTCCTAAAATAATCTCATTTGCACTGAACTTTTGTATGTGAAAGTTGCATTGACAAATACTTTGAGCTGATCACAGACCAGAGCTGATGTTCGTAATTCTTTATGGTTGTACATGCATGTATGATGGCTGGGATCTGTCTACTGTAAATGCTGTCTGTAAACAACAGCAGTGTGCAAGGTCATGTTAGGTTAGACTGGGTGGGTCACATCAGTTGCTCCATAAATTTGCAAACCACTGCTATGTCTTCCAAAAGACGACAGAAGTTACATTGAACAAACCTTATCAGTTGACACAGCCATGAACCATTTTACCTCCACTACCCTAGTAAACTTTTTCCACTTTAAACATCAAGATCGACTTCAAGTTATGAATGAAATTTACAAATTTTTTACTTGCATAATAATGTATGTTGGTATCTTGTATGTCTATAGATTACTTTCACTGTCATTGGTGTTTTAGACCTTGAGTTTACAATCCTGGTGAAAGTTGAGCCTTGTACATGAAGACAGCAAACTGAATGATCATCAATTAAGATATACCGGTACAGTAGAGCGTGTGTTTTTTTTCATTTCTAGAGAAAATAAATTCAAGAAAAACAATATGTAAGCTGGACTGTGTCTGTGTGAACTATAATTTGGAAAACCCATGAGTGTTGAATATAGAACTCTATATGCTGTAGTGTATGTACTTTAGCACCGTAATATACCAGCTACTGCACTGAAGTTCATTTGAGACGCAGTTTTGATGTTTGTTTGAAGCCCCGTCAGTCTATGCTTTTGATTTTCGAGTGTGGGATGGTTGAATGGAGCATTTTACCTTTCAACTTTGCATGACATGCTGTTTGTTCTGCAGCTGTTGAAGAAGAGATAAAAGATTTATACAAGAAAGGGGAAATGTACTAGCAGGCATGCAAGTAGAGCTCTCACGTCCCCAAATACTGATAGTGCATAGGATGACTATGAATCAATGGGCTCATGCAAATATTAACCATGCCGGCTGTGGAAAGTACATTTCTGATACTTTGAAAATGTTCATTGGCAAGGTGATATAAGCCATCTCAAAGGAATGTAATGTACTTGTAGAAATTACAAAAAGCATCAGACTTGAAAAGTGGGCGGTTGCACAATACCATGGTGTGTGTGCAGAGAAGTAGGTTGAAATGAATGGAAAGAATATGCTGAAAAATTTAGATGAAATACCAACACCCCAGGCTTGCGTGGGAGCTGCTGCGGAAGACTGATAAGATGCATGTTGTCTCTGTAACAGAGAAACTTGAGAGACTGAGTGTATGCTGAAAGCTTATGCAGGAGCGTGGAAGTTGGAATATAGTATCGTTGATGATAACCATTGCAAGGACAATTGTCTAATCCAAGTAGTGGTAGTGGGCGGTTCAATAAATGGTAGGTGTGACTTCAAAATTCTTTGATCCTGTGGAGGAAGGCAGCTTATTGATGTAGAGAAATTCAGCAATGCCAATGATGTGTGGGATGTTGTACTGCATATACATGTACCTTCACTGAGATACTGAGCGCAGAAGAAAAATTGACAAATTTGAACAACTGAAAGTGAATATTCTTCTATAAGAATAAAATCACAGGTCATATCATTGCTCAGATGTCTGCCTGATGAGTTTACAAAAAAAAAGAATTGATCGACATAGTGTATTTTGCTAGAGGAAGTATTTTTCAGAATATGAACGTTATATTATTTTATATCAGCGGTATGATTTTGGCCGTCTAATCCGTATATGCATGAATTCCCAGAACTTGTAGGATCCTGCCAACGAAGGGAAATGCATGTATGTTTTAGCATTGCTTCTGTATACCTTTAGTCAATTATAATAAAAACCCGCCAGGGGCTATACCCTAGGGAGTGAGATAAATTTCTATGCGGACATAGAAATCCTGTTAAAGCAACACCAAAATACCCATCAATAAAGCATAGCTACATCCAATCAACTGATTGTGGTCCCTATTAAACATGTTCTGAATAAGTCATTGATAACCAGAGCTACATGTTACTGCAACTTATCTCCACTTTGACATGCATTAGGCCATACAAAGTAATTGCTTCGTATGAATACTTTTCAAGATCAGCTCTCTGAGGACCACAAATATTTATTTTGATCCTTGATTTTATTTCAGCACGTTCTTAAAAAGAAATCTCCTGTCTAATGATTTGACCAAGGTACGCAGGGTCGTAACTGTCAAATTTATTGTCAACTGAATTGTCAAATTTATGTCAGCTCACTGAAACTGACATTTCAGGAAGTTTTGACCTTCATTTTACAACCATTTTACCAATACTTAATGTTGTATCTGTTTTCATTATTTAATTGTTAGACTTTAGATACTTCAAATTGTTTTCAAATTTATAGACGTGTGAATTCTTTTTGTATTATCTGATTTCCTCATCTGAGTCATGGACGTATGAAAATTGTATTTATAATTATCATAAACTTGCCACTTTAACCCTTTGAGCGCTGTAAATTTTCCAGCCCAAATTTTTGTGCAAAATTTTACCGATTTTTATTGAATTTTTTCAAAATTTTGGACCAAATGGACATTACTTTTCATTGACTAATGTTTTTGATCAAAATTTTAAAAAAATCTGAAAAAATTTTTCTGAGTTTTATTTTATAAAGGCAGCAAAAATTGACTCTGGTGCTCTAAGGGTTAATACGCTGTAGCTCACTAATACATTGTCAGGGAAAGGCAAAAGAAAGCTGCCACACTTTCAAATGGTACAGAACAATGGTATATAGTAATCGGAAGGTACCGTAAGCAATGAATACAGTCAATGTCAAAACATAAAACCTAAATCAAATTGTCCTCTCATGTCTTAGTATAAAATTATAATTAAAAAAAGCTGTAATATTATAAAAGGCAACTGCAAGTTGCAATGTAAAATACATAACACAGCCAAGTAAATCAAAATTTAAATTTTGAATGATATATTTTGTGACGTCAGAAAAACACTTCTTACAGTTACCGTCTGATGAAAACATTTATCATGAAGAAAAAGTGTGAAACTCCTGTTCAACAAACATTTGTTTTGTTATTTCTGATTATCAAAATTAGGTGAAACATATCAAAAATTATACGTTCAGGATATTTTTAATCACCGTCAACTTAAGCTAATATTTGTCAAACAAAATCACCACAATATATATCTTAAGGAATGAAGGAAATTAAAGTCACCATGATGACAGTGTTTTTCACCTATTATAACTTTACACTTTATAAGAAAAACACGACTTTCCTCAGAAGGAAAGAAAAGTACATGGATGTTACAAAATTAAATGAGGAACAGTAATAATAAGAAAACTTATGCTAAAAATGATAAAAAAATTAATCTTATCAAAGACAGAGAAAGAAAAAAAATGATTAAATTCTGATAGGTGTTGATTTCTCAGTTTCATACAGTGTCGTGTGGATATGTACTGTGCTAGAGGAATTGATATTCTTTTATTTCTTATTATGAATTCAAGTATGTTAGGCATATCATAGAATGTTTTGTGATATTTAGCTGCTGCAGCAAACAAGATTTCTTTGACTGGTGTAAAATTTGCAAAAAGATGAAATGTTGTTCATACATTTGCTGTCGTAGAGTTGGCAGACTCTTTCAGTCATAGGATGTTACAGGAGTCAAACCTCTAAGGCATCACTTTGTACCTTGCACATTGATAGATAATAACCACCCACATCAATGTAAGATATCAATGGTGTCTCATGAAAAGCAAAGGATTAATTCCTTCTGAACTCTTTTACAACCAAAACATGATTTCACACAACATATTGGAAGGAAAGCACATGTAATACAAAGTCTGAAGGCGTTTTAGCTCGTGACTTTGTGAACAGATTCATTGACCCTCTGTACCATAATATCCATACGAATCCAATAGGCTATTCATAGCAGTCTAGTATTTCCCTGGGAAAAATCAATTCAATCAGGTAATAGTCATTCATGTATATTTGGATTTCCATTTCCAGTAGAAATGTGCTGCACTGCTCATAATAGTCAGTTAGGAAAAAAACCTGAAATATTGATGGAATCTCAGAAAACATGTCTTCAGGTCTACAATAACATTCCAGTACTCCTCTCCTTGAATCAGTTGCTAAGAGAAATTGTCATCTTACACGGTGATAGGGGGTCCGCTCCGGTGCCAATGCATCTTGGGTAAAAAGTTGAACACGTTTCAGTATACAGCAGTGATGTCACAAAATATATGTTGTTTTTACAAGTCAATAAATAATATTTGCCAATTCAGTATCATTACTCCTGTTTACAGTATATTTTGACCCACCATTATAGTCCAGTCAATCTAAGCCAAAAAAGGGGTAAACCTAGGACTAATTGCAACAGAAATTATTTCTTCACCATGCATTTTGGAAAGGTCCTAGAAATAACATA